>JARJDV010000459.1:0-126841 GCA_030264675.1 Anaulacaspis nigra | reverse complement strand
GGCAATTTTCCATTCCACTCCACGCTTATATAACGAGCGAATGTCTTTCCTCTTCTCAATGTTGTTGTTTTTCCTTTGTAAATTTCCTTTTCAAGTGTTTATTTTCAAGTGTTTCATAGAAAACATAACTATGCAATTGTTGTATAGAAGATTTAATTGCTAAATCTAATTAAAGATTAATGCAAAATGTGAAATTCAATATTAAATAACTTTTTTACAAATCACAGCTAAAATGAAATTGTAATTTTGCGGATGTTTCCTGAATTTAATGACACTATACTTTCGAATATTGGCACTATTTTTATATTTGTAAATAACACAACAAATATTACTGAAAATAAAATTGCAAATTCGAAATTGCTTCTTCTTTTTCGATTTAATGACGAAACCTACTGAAAGATTAATGAAAAATATGAAATTCAATATTAAATAACTTTTTTCAAATCACAGCTAAAATAAAATTGTAATTTTACGGATGTTTCCTGAATTTAATGACACTATACTTTCGAATATTGCCACTATTTTTATATTTGTAAATTACACACCAAATACTAGTAAAAATAGAATTGCAAATTTGATTTCGTTTCTACTTTGTCGATTTAGTTACTAAATCTAATTAAAGATTTTTCTTTAATTGCGAAATATTTTTTGACTGAAAGTTTATTTACATGCCACAATTTATTTGGAAATGTTGAACAGATAAAATTGACGAAATATATCTATTTTGATATGTATTGAATTATGAATACGATTAGGTTTTCATGTTGCGCAACTGAAATAATTACCATGCATCCACGTAGCAAATCAACACGAGCTATTCAACCGAATATTTGCATTGATTCGCTGATTGATTGATTGCAGATGTCGATGGAGAAGCCGTTGATGACGTAAACAATATTGACGCATCGTATCCGCCATTCGAAGGGCCGCCCGTGCAGTTTGCCACCGAGAATTGCACCGTCACCACGTCCCAGATTGGTTCAACAGCATTCGTACCATGCGTGGTAAATAACATTCGTGATGGAACTGTAAGTAGCTCAATAATTTAATCGCTAATTAAAGCTAATTAAAATTCAAACTCTTAATTAACATCTCTCCGCGTAAGATGATTAAAAGTCGGTACTTATTTCTATTTACACGTTGTCGACATCCATTCAAGCGGGCATTAAAACTTACTGGAATCGTTGAGTGCAATTCAAGATTTATCGATTAAATTCGACACAAATGCGATGGGATTAAGTCAAGCGGAGGGAAACTAAGCTTTAAATAACACGCCATATACAGCACAAGTGTTTATTGCACAACTGCGACCGAGTGTTGCGTTTATTTTTTCATTTCAACTCTACGTAAAGTGGTTGACGCTGTGCGCGAAGGGTGGGCAGGTTGGCAAGTGGGAAAACGTCAGCGAGAAAGTTTTCCCGTTGCCGTTGCGAAATCCAACTTCAATCAACTTGTTTGCATGCGATTCGATTAGACCTTTTCGCGTAGTGTTGATTGCGCGCGCGCACCGTGCTCCGCGCATGCGATCTGCATATAACTATTTATAATGATTACTACTCCCCTGTAGATGCACACAAGCTCAACATATTGAGCGATGCCATCTTCGCTAATGGCATATCGAATTCGAGACACACTCGAATGGCTGCCAATCCTCTCAAACCCCGCATGAAAGCGCGCGACGAATTTGGATGAGACGCGTAATGAAATCGCTTTTGAATTGTTAATTTGCGCAATGCACACGCAGAGTGCAATTCGAATAACTTTACTCGCTTGGAAAACGTAATGGCAAACCGTCATTAATATTAGTCTCTCTTGAATAAAGTTGTGCCGCGTCTCGAATTCACATAAATTCTCATTTCATTAACGTTGTTTCTGCTTATATTTGATACTCGAAGCAAATAAACTAAGTGAATCGTATGATGATAAGTAAATCAGCATAGTTTCCGTTTGAATAAAATTCTTAACAATATCATTTTATTTTCAATATCTTTATTAAGCGCTCTAAAACATTTTAAGCGTAAAAATGCCAATTGTAATTTATAGAGGAAATAAACTTTATTCAAAGAAAATGCAAAAGTTACGATAAACGTTCAACTTCGTTGTTGTTCTTTACGTTTGCATGCAACTTTGCGCCGATCGCACGTGCTGCGTATTTTACGGTTTAGTGCGCTTTAAAAATGCAAATTGTTTATGGTTGCAACTGGCAATTTCCCATTCCACGCCACGCTTATATAACGAGCGAATGTCTTTCTTCTTCTCAATGTTGTTGTTTTTCCTTTGTAAATTTCCTTCACGTTTTATTAATTCTGAAGTATTTTCAAGTGCTTCATGGAAAATATAAATATACAATTGTTGTATAGAAGATTTAATTAATAAATCTAATTAAAGATTAATGCAAAGTGTGAAATTCAATATTAAATAACTTTTTTACATATTACTACTAAAATGAAATTTTGCTGATGTTTCCTGAATTTAATAGCACTATACTTTCGAATATTGGCAGTATTTTTATGTTTGCAAATAACACAGCAAATACTACTGAAAATAGAATTGCAAATTCGAAATTGCTTCTTCTTTTTCGATTTAATTACGAAACCTAATTAAAGATTAATGAAAAATATGAAATTCAATATTAAATAACTTTTTTACAAATCACAGCTAAAATAAAATTGTAATTTTGCTGATGTTTCCTGAATTTAATGGCACTATACTTTCAAATATTGGCACTATTTTTATATTTGTAAATGACACAGCAAATACTAGTAAAAATAGAATTGCAAATTTCATATTGTTTCTTCTTTTCCGGTTTAATTACTAAATCTAATTAAAGATTTTTCGATTTGATAATTTGGTGATGTTTTCTGAATAATGCTACTATATTTTCGAACATTTGCAGTATTTTGGTGTTTATAAATGACACAACAAATGGCATTGAAAATAGAATTACAATTAGAAATTCGAAATTGCTCCTTTTTCCGATTTAATTACAAAATCTTATTAAAGATTAATAAAAAATATGCAATACGGTATGAAACACCTTTTTTACAAATCACAACTAAATATGAAATTGTATTTTGGGTGATGTTTCCTGAATTTAGCACTATATTTTCGAACATTTACAGTATTTTATGTTTATAAATGACACAACAAATGTTACAGAAAGTAGAATTGCAAATTCGAAATTACTTCTTCTTCTTCGATTTAATTACAAAATTTAATTAAAGATTAATGAAAAATATGAAATTCAGTTTGAAACAACTTTTTCACAAATCACAACAAAAATGTAATTGTAATTTTGGTGATGTTTACTGAATTTAGCACTATATTTTCGAACAGTTTCAGTATTTTGTTATTTATAAATAACACAACAAATGGCACTGAAAATAGAATTGCAAATTCGAAATTGCTTCTTCATTTCCGATTTAATTACAAAATCTAATTAAAGGTTAATGAAAAATGTGAAATTCAATATTAAAAAACTTTTTTACAAGTCACAACTATAATGAATTTGTAATTTTGCTGATGTTTCCTGAATTTAGCACTATATTTTCGAACATTTACAATATTTTTATATTTGTAACAAATACTATTGAAAATAGAATTGCAAATTCGAAATTGCTTCTTCTCTTTCGTTTTAATTACAAAACCTAATTAAAGATTAATCAAAAAATATGAAATTCAGTATTAAACAACTTTTTTACAAATCGTTTTAATTTCACTCATGTTTCCTGAATTTAGTAGCACTATATTTTCGAACATTTGCCGACATTTTTATGCGTGTAAATGACACAGCAAATGGCACTGAAAACAGAATTGCAAATTCGAAATTGCGAATCGTTTAATTGTTTTATTTGTTGCTTAGGCATTATATCAAAAGCCGAAATAAAATTTATTTCCTTTGGTGCGCGCACGAAACAATAAAAAAGCGAGTGCACAATGGGCCAAACATTGAAAATATCGGGCTGTTACGTTGCGCCAGATTAAACAGCAACGCATCGCCGAACACAGAGGCAGCGAAAGCAACTGATGTGGAACACACCAAATAACGCATACACCGCGTAGTTAATGATTTTGCGCCAAACAACGTCGACGCACTTTTCGCATTTGATTCTAATCATTTTGCTCGATTTTTCCCTCGCAGGTGTCCTGGATACGCCGCAAGGATTACCATCTACTTACAGTCGGCCTCACGACTTACAGCAGCGACGACCGCTTCCAGGCGGTGCACGCGCAGCACTCCGAGGTAAATTTCATATTATAATACTTCTTAATCTCTCAATGCTTCCGTGCACTTGCAAACTTGACAATTGCATGAATTACCCAGGATTTCCATTTCGTCTTCGACACCAAAACTTTGCGCATTGTCAAATTATTCATTAAGATGTACTCGTTTATCTTTATGTTACGTATCCATAATTAATAATAATTGGCGAATCGTGGAAATAATCGATAATCCAGCATTAGAATTCTATTTGTGTCGTGAATACATTCGTCCAAAGTGGATGGTCGGACGCGCGTGTGTGGAAGAGTGAAGATAGATATTCGATTAAGTGGAATAATGGTGCTGGCGGGCCGACAGTGAATGTCTGCGAGAGATATCCAGCATTAACCATTGCCGCCTCCTTCTCCTTCGTCGACGTCCTTTTCGCCGGCTGCCGTTGATCCAAATCGAATCTCATACATTTCTTTGTACGGCGGCGGCGACGGCGGCGGCGCGATCGCTTTCGCGTACTCGCAAACCGATCCGAGTGTATATTTCTATTCATGAAATCTATACGTATCATGTCATGAGAGCGCAAATACGAGCAAAGCAAGCGAATAAAAAATGAGCACAAAAAGTGCGATAGCCAGCCAACCAGCCAGCTGGCTACATATGTGGCGAGTGATCACACCTCCTAAGGTCATAGGTTACCACACCAAAGGATAACTGAATCAAAAATGAGCGTTCGTCGCTTCCGCTCAGCTCAGCGCGCTTTTACGACAGCGGCTATAATGGAATATAAATTATAGCTTATGATTTGAACGGATTTACCAATTGTTTTCAAATCCAAATCAAAATTATCACTAATATACTTAATTCACGTGTTTTTTTTCTTCTTCTGAGAAATGCTTAATTTATTTCTCAATAAATCTCATTTTATATTCTGTTTTCCACAAAGTATTACTTTGGTCCGAAAAGAACAAGAAACAAAAGGAAATAAATGAGATCATCATGCAAAAAAGCTGCGGAGCACGCTGATAATGAGCTTTCGTTTGGAGGGAGAAATAAGGCTACTGCCGAGCTTGACCCATTTGCTTAAATTTCATTCAGATGAGCACGCTTAATTCCGAAGAGGTTTAATTATATGCAAGTTCTTTGCGCATTTGCATGTCCGCCTCGTCTTTTTTCTTGTTGCTGCTTTCATCTCGGTGTTATTGCGTTAGCGCGTGCTGTACTGCTGTTGATGACGTTGATGGCTTCAACTTGCAAGTCGCGAACAAAAAAGTCACCACTTGTTTTCTCATCGCTTCATTTTAATGCTGTGTCAAAAGTGAGGTTAGATTACTTTATTGACAAAGTTCTTTCAATTAGTGCGCACACATTTTTCATTTCAAACTGCACATACCTACTTTGCCCATGAAAATTGCATTGTGTATAGCTGTTCGTGGTAAAATGGTAACGGAAGAAAATAGGTCTTCTCCTTCTTTCAGGACTGGACGCTGAAGATTAAGTACGTGCAGGAACGTGATGCTGGTCTCTACGAATGTCAAGTATCTTCACATCCCCCAACGAGTATCTTCATTCAGTTGAACGTTGTGGGTGAGTGGGTTATTGCTAATAGTAATTTTGGACTCTATCGAAGATTTTCTCAACTCTGATTGTTGATTGTTTACGAAGCGTGCAACTACTTACTTGAACAGAAAGTCAAAATACGCGCAATGCAACGGCGGCCTTTCTTGCGTTCTTCGTTGAAATGAAACTCGTGCCGGGTTATTATTAAAGAAGTTTCTCCTTTTCAAAGTGTAGAAGGAAGGACATTTGAGGCTTAGCGCAGCCGCCACTTGTAACTTGCGGCATTAATAACGGAGGCGCTGAATCGGACAGAAAGTTTCTTTAATTAATTCGTTCATGTTGTGAATATCAATTAGGCAAACGCCTTGCATACAAACAGCGCACACGCGTAAAACTTGGATTTTATTATGCATGACATGCTTTACGAAGTAAAAGTAACCGATTTTTACTTTTGCGTAAATTTACAAAATTTATTTCAACTATAAATTATTCATTAACTAAAATTTGTGTGATTTAACCTTAAGCACCTGGGATATTTGATAGAATTAAATTCCAATATGGTTAATTATATGAAACATGCATCGAATGAAATAATTTAATTAAATTAGCTTCAATTCGAGCATTCGATACTATTTGATATTCAATTAATTAATTTGCGTAAGTGTACAGCGATATCGCATCAGTGCATTATTAAATAGATGCGTTTAATTAAAATTGCGAATGTGATTGAATGTTTAGAGGCGAAAGCAGAAATATCTGGGCCATCGGAAAAATACCTCAAACCCGGATCCGGGTTGAAGCTGCAGTGCACAGTCCTCCAGAGCACCGAGATGCCCTCGTACGTCTTTTGGTACCACAACAATCGAATGATCAACTACGACGTGGATCGAGGCATTAACGTGAGCACCGAGCTGACGGCGAAGACGAGCACCCTGACGATCACAAATGCCGCCACCCGCCATTCGGGAAACTATTCGTGCGTACCGAGCAACGCGCAGCCAGCGAGCACCTATGTACATATACTCAACGGTAAGTAAGCGAAACAATTTCGGCCATTTGCCAGCGTCGCAAATGCAGACCGCATCAATTTTTCACTCGCCGTCCTCGTCCTCATCCTCGTCCTCGTCGCTGGCCGACCAAAAACCAAACATATGTATGTAGTAGCCTTTAGCCGAGGGGGCGGCAGCCAGCTGGGGGAAATTGAAGCAGAGCGTACACTTGGTACGTAACGAACTCGAAACGATTTGCACAGTGGCAGGAGCAGTGAGTGCAAAAAAATGGCGTGGAAAACGCTTGCAACGGACGCAAAAAAAAATATAAAACAGCACGCAATGCGAAAGAGTTTAAAAGTATCGAATGCATGGAAAGCGGGACACCAGATAGATGAAGCTATTTATATTAACTGACTTGTTCAGCTTTCGGTTAATGTAAAAAAATTGCACTTTTATATTCTACCGCGTCCGGGGAAAAGTTCATTAAAATGTTGGCGTTGCATCAAGCACTCAGTGAATGATATTTATTTAAATTATTAATACGTACCTATCATCTATAAATTTAACACTTTTAATGGCGACGACTGATGACAAATTACGTATAATATTACTCAATTAAAGTTTAAAAAAACGCAATCAATTTTAATCTACATTTATTTATTTCTGTCGCCACATTTTGTTGAATTTTCACCAATTAAACGAGAAACGAAGCTTTGAATGCAAATGGCGACAAAGCTAACCTCTAAAATTGAAATTCAAGAAGCAGCACATCGATTAAACTCGTAAATCTGTGAAAACTCGTAACAAATTTGCTTCGTGTAAAGCAACCGCATTAAGTTGTAGAATATATATACATTTCCTTGGTCTTGTTAGTACGCTTCTTGTCTTTTCGAATCGCATAGTATATGTTAATTGTCTTCGATTTGGCGCGTTGGCATCGTATGCCCCAAAATCCAAGTGTTTCGCCGGCAGCAATATTGCAGCGATAAAGTAAAACTTTCCTCACTCTTCAGGGATAAGGACGCAACTTAATAGCGCTGGCAATAAACTTTCCTAATCGGAATTGAACTTTTCCTATTTATTTCCCATCTTCCGCAACGTTGTGCGATGTGTATTATAATAAAAATTCGACAATGCATGCTAACGACCCTTAATTAATTTACGATTCCAGGTGAAAACCCAGCGGCAATGCAACATGGCGGCCGTGGTCTTTCCTGGCTGCAGTGCAGTCCGTCCTCATGGCTGCTCATCATTGGAATTGCGATTATTATTGCACATTTGTCGTAATAGCACCAACAACCACCAGCAGCAGCAGTAACACTCTTATTTTTTTGGGCAATCGTCAACAATCATGGAACAATCAACAAAGCGACAGGAATCAATCACGAAACATTCGCGCGTCGGACGAGGACACGAAACGAGAAGGAGAGTGGTGAACAGGCGAGAGGGTTGTTATGTCCAAACACCACCAAGCAACCTCAGGGTGATAAATTATACGTGGTGTGCGCAATGAACCCAAAGAAAACAGGGAAAAACACTCACACGCACCATCATCAAGAGGATGCTAAGAGAGGAAGCAGTCGACCGCTTGTGTTTACCGAAAGCGTACGGACGCGAATCTCAGGTGCTTCTAATTGTAATTAATTCTTAGTGAAGCGTGCAACAAGCACGCCTAAACTGGTTCACCAATATAAATGTGCTAACTATTAATAACCACCACCACCAACCACCGCAACGCAGCAAATGAAGCCACACAACACAAAAATATTCACGATCAACGCATCGATAATTTTCGGCGAAAATATTTATGTGTGTACAACGTAATAATGAACATAAAGGAACAAAGCAAAATTAATGTTTTTCTAATGTTCAAGTATATTATGCGGGAACGAAGGTCGATTGCGTGCCGCTTATGATGAAAAGCGTGAAAAACATGAATATTGTTTGGCAGCACAGCGCGTTCAACAAACACGTAATTAATCAATGTTTATGAGTCGAACGAAACTGCATCGCATTCAACTTGACGCGTGATGATGTACGCTAATTACTCATTTTGTTCCTAATTATTAATGGAAATTAATCCAAAATGTGTTGAAAAATTCTCCGTTTAAAATATAGAAATATAATATACTTGAACATGAAAATAATAATAATAGTGAGACTAAAAAGTGCTGCGACGAAAACTCATCATCAATCAGCGTTGATAAACAAATAAATTATTTCCATGTGAAGTGTGAAAATGCTTGAAACGTGCAGTAAAATATTTCAAAGTATACAACCTATTTATATACAGAGTTGTCAAACGTGTAAAACAATGCAGGACATGAGAAACACACAAAATAGAAATAATACAACTTACACATTACGTAATGTTAAGGGAAAGGTAATTATTAACTGATTTTAAACGTTCATAGAATATGCAATCTAAACAAGAAACACTCATTATAAATATAACTACTAAATAAATAAATATCTGTGAACAAAAATCATATTATTCGTTCGTTATTTATACACAAATAAATGCAATGAAATGCAGCAGCATTGAACGAACGCAAATTGTGAAAAATATGAAAATTATGCATGTGTGTATGTGTATGTATGTGTACTTTGTGTATGTGTTCACCAAACGCACATACCATTACCATTTATTATTAATATTAATAGAGTTCACATTCGAAATGGGCATTATTAATATTAATATTAATGACTGTAACGAATGATAAATGATGATAAAGCAACAAAAACGTCGCAAATTGTGCGCGTGTTCTAAATGTTCAGCGCAAATGATTTGTGTGCGATTCTTATTTGACTAAATAATGCATAATTTAAATGAATAAATATGGAATTAAATTAGATATACAATATTCACATATAAATAAATTAATGAATAATTAATTAGTGAATCAAAATAATGTCATGGACAGAAGAAAAAGAAGGATGAATTTGAGAGCATTTTGAGTACCAAAGAATCCGCATTCATTATTCAAATGAGCAATGAACCACATTTTACAGAAATTTAATTATTTTCGTTAACGTGCTTGCGTTTATTAAATTTTTGCCAAAATTACGTCAATAATGTATACAAATATATTCAAAGGATGCGAACGAAGTGGAGGAGAAGATGATGATGTGAAGCAGGAAGAAAATTGAGACAACAAACAAGAAGAGTACTTGTATTATTTATAAATGATTACAATATGTTTATGCGAGAGTTTAATCAGTTGTTATTATAGCATAATGTTTAACTTATGTATATTTATATTGTAATACAGATAATCATTCATTCATTTATCACCTTAATAACAAATCTTAAATTTCTATTTCAACGTGGCGCCATCCAGAATGTAAACAATTAGAAAACAATACATTATTTGCGTTTATTTATTCAATTCTGTTACCGGAATTATTTGTAATCGTAGATTATTGTGAATGCATTATCGATGGCGTCCAACACTTTGATTTTGATATCTTTTTTATCACTAACATGGATATTGTAGTATTAAATTTGAAATAAATTTGTTTGTTTATAAAGTACAATGTTTCAAAGTTGTTAATATTATATATAAATGATATATACATACATTCCATTATGTACTTATTACATTATATACATGTATAAAAATTTATTTAATAAAAAATATGTAAATACTTTTTGGCATGTTGATTGGCTCACATAAAACTCAATTTTACGCAAGTATTTTTGAAAGAAATAATAATTTATTTTTAATTAATCATTCATAGTTGATTAGACGTTAAGAAAAAGTTATTTATCCTCCTTATTCATTAATGATAATGATTAATTACATTTGGGGTTAGAAAGATTTAGTATGAACGTTTTGTTATTAATTACTAGCGTGCTATTGGCGAGAAAGTGTGATTTTGTGTGATTATTGTCATTGTTATATCAGGTTTTTCTGATTAAATATTTCTTTTTCGTCTGTTCGGCGTCAGTGCGACAAGTTTTTCATGCGTACACATGCCGTGAGTATTTCTAATTTTCCTATTCTCCTTTTGCGCCCTGCTTCTAACGCAATTTCAGTGACAGTTGCGATCGTTTAACTCGTTCAAGTATGGCATTATGTCTTTTTTCCGCGTGGCTCTGTTTGGTGTTTTTATTTATCCTGTTTCCTATCCGTTTCCAGATACCATTCGTTCTTCTCGCGTGCTTATTTCCCATACGTTCTCATAGTTTGCACGTTGCCTGCCTTAAGTCATTTTTATCTCTTTATCGCATGCTGAATCCACTCTTATTTAATGCAGAATTTCTGTTATTTATTCCATCGGGCGCATGTTGTTTGCAAGTGGGCGACAGAAAAACGTGTCTGGCACGAAAAAGAAAGAAATCATCAAAACAAAAGTGTTCAACCTGTGAAAAAGTCCAGTACGTTGAGTGGAAGGATTTATTACACTAGAACATCTGGAATAGTTTTTACGTTTACTTTCAATTTTAACCCTGTTAGTATCATGATATTGATTTTTTTTTCACTATATTAATTATGAATATGATAAGTATTTGATGTAATTAGTGTAGATTTGGAACTTAACGTTGATATGTAAAAATATTTTGAATTTTCTAATTCTTAGTTGCATAGAATGTTGATATAGTAATGGAAGGACATTATGTTATCTACGTTTTTATATCATGTACACTAAAATTTAGTTTAGTTTGGCTAGCTGTATAAAGTGCTAAACGGAAGAGATAACGTTGGCGCATTTTTTCAAAAAATATAAAGTTCATGATCATGTTCCACGCGTAGTTTTTTTTGCGCTCCATTTCGCAGAGTACGTGTATTTGCGCACTTTCGCCACTTGGCCAATTAGGTTTATTTCATTAGATTGCTGCACGAGCACAGGACGAATACTTTGTACTCAATTCGCGCGTTCTGCGCTCCTCGCTTAATGTCCTTTTAAAGAGGTCATCGCTGCCGCACCATCATCACGATTGGCAGTAAAACGTACAGCGCTAGCTGCAGCTGATGACTGCTGAAGATTGCACACCGGCAGTCGGCCGAATGCGAGGACGTGGATGCATTTTTACTACCGTGTTGCATTGCCGCCGGCTTTTCACCTACAAATTGCGTTTGTTGAATAACTGAATTATTCAAATGCATGCGCATAAAAAATAATAGTGTTTTCTTCATACCCTTTAATGTACACACTAAAAATCGCATAATTATCCTGTTTCTTTTCTTCGCAGATAAGAAAAAGTACTTGTACTTAAGTAGTATATTAATAAGAATAGTTGAAATACCTATTGACTTACTATGAAGAACATGAACATTAACGCTATCGGGACGAGCGTTGGACGGTACGCATGTGTAGTTGCCAGCATGACGCACCTCAGCGCTGGGAATGAGCAATTCGCTGCCCTGGCGGCCGTGTCGAACGGCAGCGCCGCCGCCCAGATCGTAATTGATCATCCGCTCGCCGTGATACCAGAAGATGTAGTCGGGCGGTTCGGTGCTGCGCTTGAGAACGCAGCTAAGCAGCAGCGGTGAACCCGATTTGACAATCTTATCCGGACCGCCGACGATTTCAGCGCGCGCCTCTGGGAAAAATTAGCATAACAAAGCAAGCATAATCATTTGCATACGACTATGAAATTGTCCGTCAATATTGACTTGATGTTCTTCCGCATTACGCTCGCTCGTTTACTCGACAATAAATAATATTTGTGAATGATGCAACAACATTTTCATACATACCAACTAACTGCAATTCCACATAAACGCTCGCAGGCGGATGGGACGATAATTGACATTCATATATGCCGGCGTCGTCCGTGTCCACATATCGGATATGCAATGACCAGTCCTAAAATGCGCCATTTTATCACAAAGATAATCGTAAATATTTTCGGTGGAATTTTACTTACTTTGCCGCTTTTGCCATTACGGGCAACGAAACGGTTATCGCTGCTGTACGTGAGCAGCCCGAAAGTTAATATTTGGTAATCCCTTATCCTCTTCCATGTCACCTAAAATTTTATGAAACGGGTTGAGAATCATATTGTTTGCAGTTGATTATTCCAGAGGTAATTTATGAAAACACTTACAGTACAGTTGCCTATATCAGTTACTTCGCAGTGCAAAATTGCCGTCGTCCTTGTTTGCGCCTGAATTTGAGTATAATTTGGACTGAGGAAAAGTCGTCCTGGTTTGACGTCCACATTATCATAAACCGAATTGGGATCCAATGGTAACGAAATCTTTTTACTAAGATAAGTCACTTCATCTTTATCCTTATCTGTAAACAAATAATAGTACTGTATGCGACATCTGTTGAAATAGACGTTTACTTATAAAGGTTACGAAACTATAGCGCCATCTACTTCAACAGCCCTAATGCACGCTTGTAAAGTTTCAACGGAAATGCTGCAGGTGGCGCATTGTGTCTTATTTTGAAGGGTAATTTCCTTTTTCAGCTTGTGTCATATAATTTTTGCTTCAAGTTATAAAAGAAAACATCTAAAAAAGTAAAAATTTGTAGAATGCTTATTTTATTACCGTTACACAGATTTGAGATTAGAACTGCTACTAAAAAATGCGGCTCAGGATCAATTCAAACATTAAAACTTTCATTCCCATGCAGTCGATAGCATACGCAGCACTCTTTGGACGCAGAGCATTTTATTATCGTCCATTAAGCCGGATATGAGTGTACGTCCTTGCCGCATTTCGTTCGCAAGTCGTTTGTTTGTCCATTTGGGCAAATTGAGGATTTGAAATGTCATGGCGGCGTACGCGATATAAACACCGAAAAACAAGCCACGCATTGTCGGCAGGACACGCTCTGACGCTAGTGGCTTATAAGGGGTTAATGAAAGCGCCGCATTCTGACGCACAGACAATAACATATTTAATTAAGCGGTTTATATGTTCGCCAAGTTTATCGAGCGTCCCGAATGAGCAGCCGAGTCGCGCTGATGTGAAAAACCTGAAAAACTTGCAATAAAAACACACGCGTTCCACCGCAGAAAAAACAATAACCCAATGTCGGCGACCCTGCAAAAATGCCACGATAACGAAGAAGCGGCGGTTCGTCCTTAATGCTTGTATAAACGTTCGGCTTCAATTTGTTTACTCATCAGCAGGCAAATTGATGCTCGGCAAATATTTTAATTAAACATTTGGCTTATAAGTATGTGCAATTTACCCAGTGAAACCAATTCAAATAAAATTTATCCGTACAAATATTTTTCTTTCTGTATCTTTTCTAATTGCATTTTCAGAGGAAAAACTGTAACATCTTTTTGATTTACAGTTTTTTACGCAGCAAGCGTATAGTACATATAAAAGCGATTAGTTTGCCTCATGCTTCTCGTAGCATAAAAAAGGTCCAATTCATATGCTTCGTATTTTTTCGGCGTTCCGAGAAAACTCATATAGCCATTGTAAAAACATTAACATATATTTGAGCTTCGCTCGTATGGGGAGAGCGGCGCTTTTTCCCCGGGTCCCATACCGAGCTGATCATTGATGGAATATCCTGTTTCTTGTGTGCGGCGGGCGTCTTTTTTGCGCGCACGATTTTTATGTAATAAGTTTCCGCGGCAAGCGCGCGCGCACGGGCATAAAACGATAAAACGTGTTTGACTTGCTTGAACTAACAGCCTGAACTACATAATGTGAGCGAATAAAAGAAAAACGTACGCGGACGAAATGCATAACGATGATGACAGAAGGACGAACAAAAAGCAAAGCTGCTGCCAAGGAATGGAAAATGCCGCGCGGTAAAGAATGAGAACACACCGTCAACGTTCTCAAGAAGACGACTGAATAGAGCAAGCACAACTTTAAATTGGAAAACTTTTCACTTGCCGTCTCTACGACACAGCCATTCGCATCTTGCGAATGCAACATGCACTGATATGACGGCGACAAGTTGGCTTTGTTTGTACTGCTACGCTGTTGAAAACGGATTTGATTCAATTATGATATCGATAAATAATTGACTGTTATCAACCACGTTGAAGCAGGTAATTTGTGAATAATGCGATCAAGTTGAAATTGAAACTAAATCTTGAGCAAAGGCGCTTAAAATAACGTTGATGTGTTTACGGTGAAATTAATTAATCGATACTCATTTCCGGTATTCAATTGGAGGATAAAATTAATGTGAGCGGATTTATGCGTAATGAAAACGCAGTGAAATCCGCAACACAACCATTGAGATAATATTCGAATTTGTCATTTTAATCGATGTGTTTTCCATTCTGAAAATTCGTTTTTAAACGAATTAATTACGTTCGTGGACGGGCGATTCATTTATATTCGGTGAAATTAATTAATTTCGGCTGTAACCGCAGCAAAGGCATCAATATCAATCGGCGGCGCAAATGTTCACTTCAAGTTTGCGTGCTGTTTCTGTCGTCGTGCGAGTGTGCTTTGCGCGCACTTCAGTGCGTTCGTGCAACACTTTTGCGCCAAGTTGGAATAATGAGTGAGGAAACCCAAAGAAATGGAATTATTTCCTGTGTGCGGCCGCGCGCGTCAGCGTAATCAAATCAAATGCTGCACTCTCGAAGTGCAAATTTCTTTCGCTCGCTGCCCTCCATTAAAATGACGTCCCTTTGTTTGAAACGTGATGGCCTCGAAAGATATTAGATTGGACACGAAGAGGAATGGCTGAAAGGGTTTCGGGTTTAGTGCATTTCGCCGCCAGCAGCAGAAGGCAACAGTTTACCACCCTGCGACGCTTTCTTGCAAGGGTGCGCTGATGAAGAGATATAGAGATACCTTGTTGGCGTTGGCGTTGCCACGACGGTTCGATCTTGATTGAGATGAAATGGCCGCCACCTCACACTCGATTGCCACCGCTGTCCGCCACCCCCGTGCACGTTATGCTGCCGGTGCTACTGCAGCAGAAGGGATGCGATAAATTGTTCCAATCGGGCAATAATGGCAGACAATGAAACGCCCGACAGTTACGTTAACGTTCGCCAGGATTTCGAGCTGATTTCATCGCACACACCGTCAACTAAATCCGAAACTATAGAAAAATCATAACCACCCAGCGGCTACGGCGGCTTGATTTAATTGCGATTTTTTGAAACCGAATCCATTCAATTCGCGCACCGTGAAAAAAGTCCGGAAAACAAATTTTCACACATTTTGTATTCGCAGCATGTGTTGGGACACTAGTTAGAGAACTCTCCCTTGATGCCTCGCTGTCGAAACGTGACTTTGGATTTCTTTCCCTTCGTCGTTCGTTTCAATATTCCGGACGCCGGACGACCGACGACCGAGGCGAGGAGGGTGCGCTTTCAGAGGGAAAAAGTAAGTGAAGTGAAACCATGAAGAATTTAAGCTACAAGCAGCAGGAAGGAAAAGTGGAAAGATTACAGTTTGGTCAGCGTTGTTCAGTGTACAGAAATTCTGACAGGATACATGATAACATGACGGCGATTTGATCAATCGCAGTGCCACTGTGTACCATCATTGAGCGTGTGATGCACAAGTAATAAAAACCAATATCGAGGCCGCTCCCGTTCATTACGAATGGAAAGGTATCCGAGCAATAATAATTCGAGTGCTTCTGGGGAGAAAGCTGTCAGTTCCGGATGGCGTATTTAATTAAATATCTCTGCTATTCTTGATTTCCACACAAATATTATTTGTACTCATTCTATTTTTGTCCATTTCGCTCAATTTATATACTCGACTGCAGCTAGCTAATATAAATGAGAAATTACAATCTATTATTAGATTGTTTGTCTCCAAAATTTAATTAGAAATAACTGTTAATAAATTTAATAAATAACAATTTCCCAGCCAAACCCTTTGTTATCGCAAATTAATTACGTTAGTATCTATTTTATCATACATCTTTAAATCCAAGCCCCAATAATAAATTAAACCCTCGGAATATATTAGGTAAATATAAATTAATTAAACAAATTCACTTAAGTACTCACATACATAAATCATTGCGCATAAAACGACAAGCGGGAAACGGGGAACTTTCGCATGGATGAACGAGTAAAATATTCGGAATGAAAAAGACGATTATCGTTGTTCTAAGCAAGTGTTGCTTTCGAGTTTACCCTTGTAACCGCTGAGTGTGTGACTTCTTGTGGAAAAAGTGAAGTTTTCGGGTCTTGCGCGGTCTGACCACGATCCTACGTCGGCTGCGGCGGCGGCGGCAACGACGCGCGGGCGGACAAGCATCGCATTACGCGTACAGATGTGCCCTCGGCTATGCCGTGCCCCCAAACTAAACAAAACACACACACATACTTCATGCATACGCAGGACGCAAATATACAGGAAACGCACGAGACCAGACCGTAATAAATTACAAGTTGTTTCGGCGCGTATAGTTTCACTGCACATAGCACACGAGCTAATTATTAAATTGGAATTTGCGCGCGCGTTTGCCTATCAGATGTCAGCTTTTTCATTCTCGCACGTCTCAAACAATGCGGAATGCGATGATATATGGTTGTTAACAAACTGCTAGACGTTTCTTATGCATTCCACGTACCAAACAATCAAAGTGCATTACGTTCTTGTCCCAACTAGATGCAATTTATTCGTCCATTTTGATAATAAAATATAAAATTAATAAATATAAAGTATTTGCATGAATAAATTTTATTAAAACATAAATTGAAATTGCAGAAATGACATTAATTACTCATGCACGCACTCGAGCACGCATGTGGTATTTGCATGATAATGAAATTGTGTCAGCAAATTGGTAATAGTTGATTGGAACACAATGTCGTCTGAATACATAATGTGACATCCCTCTGAAATGCGTGTTGTTTGTTTTCCAGCGCACAAGTGTAATTCCGCATTCAATTGAACGTCGTCTCTGGGAGTATCGGAAGCGGGAAATAAATAAAAACGCGCAATTGCACAATACGTTCGCCTTTCTTGGCCAATAATTCCATTAGACGTATGGGCGTATACAGTATGCGTTGCGCGCATAGCTCGTTTATCCAGCGGTGGAGAATGCGTTTATTTCATTTATTACATCTATAAATCGTAACGTGTGTGACCCATTTACATGCGGAAATGCATTCTGCCAGAAAACATGTCGACTCCTAAATCTTCTTAGCTGCGCGCAGCATTAACGCATTCTGTTTGATTAAATTATACGCTCTCGGGTATTGAGTGAGTGGCGCTTACGTAGTACGCGCACGTTATGCCGTAATGCACACCTCAAGAGATGGTACAACCACCCACCACACACGCACGCACACGTCTCTCTCTCATTTCGGGTATCACTCGAGAAATATTGACGTCGTCGAGTGCGGTAGCAGCCGTCATCTACGAGTCAAGTTTCGATATGGAATGGTTCGAATAGTACGTGTTGTGTGCGCGCACGCTCTGCGCGATATCAATCGATAATTCACAATCACATCACAATCAAATTGAGCACGCTTATTAATTGCTTCACTCGCTCTGAAATTGAGTGCTTTGTATACAAGAGCTTTAATGGTACACGCGCTTATTGTTTGAGAATTTCCAACGTTGCGTTGCGTTGCGTTGTACTAAAATATAATTGAATGTTGAAATCTCAAATACAAATTTCACTCATTAATCTTCTTACTTCTCACGTTTTAATTGAATTTTTTAATTAATTTTTCAAATTTAATATTCATTTATTTGCCAACTATGAATTTGCAAATTAACAATTAAACTGGATTCAGTAATAAATGATGCAATGCGAATAAATAATATTCGCAATAAATTCTGGAAGGAAATTCGTCGCATAAAATAATAAATTTATAGTTAAAAGCTCGTAAAATTATAAATATATTACATTCTCTTGCCTCAGTTAAACGCTTGCTAAACACAATGGATGAATAAAAAAAGTTTCAGTAAACATTGCATGCAATATGACGCACTCGACATGTGCAAATAACATAAAACTAACATTCGGGTTGCTCGTAAAATTTGTTTGCTAATATTCGTAATTTGTTATGGTTTAATTAAGAGCAACTCTACATTCTGATTATACTCATAAATATTTTAATTGAGTTGTCGATACGCCCCAGTATTTTTAATACAAAATTTATAACATTCAACTGCGAAAAACGTATTTTTTCTACGTATTTATTCTGCGTAAAATATTAAATTTGCCTTGTCATTATGCAACATAAAATTCAAAAAGAGACGACTTGAGATTTATATAGACAAAAGGGTATTAATTATACACAGCTTCTTAAAGATCAAGTAACAACCCTTATCAAGTATTTGACATTTACTCGTATTCGCTGCTTTCGGCGAATGAAAATACGTATTTAATTAGAAGGGCGCGCGTATCAAAATTTCATTTACCTGGAAAATAATGACTGAGCCGATTTCGTAGACGGGCGTTATGCTGCTGGTAATGATGATGATGGTGATGGTGATGATGGTGTCCAATTATTTGCGCTGAGAATCCGAGCGTCAGCACAAAAATGCAAAGCAGATTGGACGCCTGCATACTGCGCGAATGCATTTTCAACGAATTAATCACGTATTTTAATTAACATTACGCCACATTTATCATCATCATCCTACGCTTTCCTTTATGCGCTGTTTTTTCAATTTTCAAGTTTTTCAATCCATTACTATAATGCCTTTGTAGTTTTCACTTTGCTTGCGAGATTTGCGAAATAATTAGCGCAGTAAAGTTGGCGATTTTATTCTTCTCTGCGAGCTTGAAAAACTCTCGAGTTTGAGCGAGTTATAAGTATTTAATGTCCTTTGAGAAGCGAATTAAGAGGACTAACATGTGAACGCGGGCACAAAAAGGTTCTGGAGAAGCGACTTGAAGGTCTCCGAGGGGACCTGCAGGACATGGAAAACTAGCAACAACACACAATACCACTCACTCACTGGCACTCTCAGCGGCACGGTAAACATTCTCACTCGCCGCCCCGCGCGCAGAAAAAGTTTAGTTTGACCGTATTGTGATTTTTATTTATTCGCTAACTTGCTTGACGTAATCCGGCGATCGGAGGCGGCGCGTGCCCAACTGTGCGTTCACTACATGACAGCGTCACGCCGTTCGGACGACTGCTGCCAGCACCGGCAGCGGCGGCAAACGCAGCAAAGGCGGCGGCAGCGATGCGCGCTTGCGGAACGCATCCTTTGCGATCCTCACCATTCGCGACGCGCGTTCACAATGTTTTCCCACTGTAACCACTCTGATAGCGTAACCAAATTATTATAAATAATTTAATATGTCAATTATTTATAATTTATGAAACAAATTTTAAAATTCTATCAAATTTCCGCATTTTACATAAACGTAACATGCAAATTTTCACGCTGGATGAATTTTGAGGATATCGAGGATTATCTTATCACAACATTCCATAACTATAATAATAATAATAGTAATAAAAGTGAAGCATAAACATTGACTACAGATAGGAAAATATAATCTAAAAACCAATTTCATTGAGTGATTTCGTTACATTTTCTACGGAAGAGAAGACGTGGCATCCCCAAGTCCGTCGATCGGAAAATGCATTTGCGATGATCAAACGAGTAAATGCATCAGGTGCAACTCACGCGTGGAAAAATCAAACAAATTGCACATATATCATGCGTACAAAATGCACATGAAATTTTCATCGCGCGCGAATGTGACGTTAATGCACAATTTCGAGACGATTTGTTTTTCTTCTTCTTCTTCATCGGTGTGCGTCCCAAGACGCCCACGCTTCTTCCTTCTCCATATCTTAAACAGACGCAAAACGCGCATACGCTACGGAAGTTTTCAATATAAATATTTGATCGGCAGCGACGCACAATAAAACTTTTATTATTTTCCCGCCACCAACAACACGAATGGCCGGAAAACGATGCAAGCGGAAACGCGAGAGAAACGCGCGCGACGATGAGACAAACCGCTCTTTTATTGACAGCCGCATGCATGCTAAACGTACTCAGAAATGCGAATGTTTCGACAACTTTTCACCGCTTTTAGCTTTATGCGTTTGTCTCATTTCACCAAGTGATTGATGAATTGCTATCAAATACCTATTACTTTCGTAATGCGCTATAAATTGAACAAACAATACGATTTACATGTGTGCGATATTTCCAAATTAATAATAGATAAGGAAGGTAGGTAAATAGTGCACAGTTAATTGACGATAGACGACGACAAACAATTAATCATCGTTTCGTTTACGTCAAGAGGCGGAAACTCGAGGAAGAACAAACTGCAAGTTTTTTTAGCGCGTCCTTCTTCTTTTTTTATGTCATTAATGATCAAGTCGATTTGCAGTCAACTCGCAACTATGCTGCGATCATCTTCGAGCAATCTACAACGCGTTCGCCATGAAGCGGAAGCCATTTTTTGTCAAATTAGTGCATTTCCTCGTCGCACCCGTTTTATACCGCGTTCTCTTTATTTTTTCTCGGTACTCAACCAGCAATCATTCGTAATAGGAGTGAATTTATCTCGTTTGTACAATCGTTTAGTAATTTTACTCTCCTTGAACTTTAAATCGCTTCAATAACTCAACATTTTCTCATTTAAAAAATAAACGATATTTAATTAAAATTTTCTCAAAATTAAACCAACCAAAAAAAAAATAAAAATAAAAATTTCCGGTGGAGATTTTGGAAAAAATTAAATAGCTTTTCGAAGCTTGCGATCTTTTCTCGTTTAATTGCACATGCCTTTAGGAATACTAATGAAGTAAAAAGATTCTCGACTTCATCAATCTCGGAAGTCTATGAACCCTCGCAATTCCTCATCCGCTGCACACAATTGAGCGTTCGCGCTGCAGTCGAGAATTCCGAACACACCAAGCTATTGATAAAATTGGGCGCGCAGTTTTATTTGCATCTCATTTCGTAAACCTAAATTGCCTAATTTATTATATCGACTTGCAACCCTCCACGTAATTTCTTCGCGCTGCTCGCCCGTCGCCCGCATTTGTACGCCGAACAACTAACTAATGAAACTTCTTATTAGTTTCATACTTCTTCTCGCAACTCGACAATGATATAACGATCTATTCTGTAGCACGAACAAAATTTCGAAAAAAAAGGGAAAGAAAAACGATGCAGTGAACTTGTATATTTTGTACAAACAACGAAAGCAACGCCAGCAACTTTGCTACGACTTTAAAGTTCTTTCGGATGTTTGTTTATTTCGTTTTCCACCGTGCAAAAGTTTATTGCACTTCTTATCTCGTCACGGGGCGCGAAAAAAATGTGGCTCAATAATTTCAACGAGCAAAGTTGGGTGTAGCATGCAACAGAGGTTATCGTTGCGCACGCGCCCGCGCATTTCCATTTCCGCTGCAAGATTTCGTTAATTTTTTTCAGCTACGCGCCAAATGGCATCAGCAACATTCGATGGAGCATCAAAAGCGTTTGTTCGTCGCGGCGGAAAATCAAGCTTTTGATCAGTCGACTCCAATGAAATGTGAACGTTTCATCCGCAAATGCAATCGCGTTATTTTGCATCAGTAATTCGCGCCGCGCGCTCACTCATACGCTTTAATTACATTTTGCGTCCGTAATGAAAACATCGTGTTGCTTGGATTAAATTTATTTAAAATGCCGAAATGCATGCGGTTGAATTAAGCGCTGAATGGGCCTAAATGAACTTGAATCACTTTTTTGCATTCACGCCTTGCACAAAGGAGATCTCAATTCAATCTTGCAGAATGCACACTAAAAGCATCAACTGCCATTCAATCTGTTTCTTGCTCACTTCCATTTGCCAATCGGGAATAATTATAGAAAAAATGATGAGACAGACGAATGAACTTTTCGTTCGTATCAAACAGTTGAATAATTTATGCATTATTAAATATTCATACTGAATGAAATATTGCTCGCTTTGAAATTTCAGTCATGTGCTTCAGTTAGCTGATTGATTTTCGTTCCATGCGTTTTAGCAAAGCGTGTTATTTTTCGAGTTTATTCTATATTGCTAATTAATAATTATTAAGAGAATCATATTTACGAAAATTGAATTTTATACACAATTAATTAATAATACCCCACAAAATAATGCAATATTAAATTATAATTGGCCGTGTACCGCATACTAATATGTTGCTAAACATATTTAGTCATAAATATATTTTTAACTGATATTACTCGAAAACTTCATAATGTAAATATTAATAATGTAATATTACTTATTATACTTTGTGTGCCATATTAAAAAAATCATAATGGAATATTAAATTTTAATACATATAATTATATCAAAATGATTTATTTTTATGAGAATTTCATTATTAATGAGGATGAGTAATATCACTAAAATTTTACGCAGATTTGCATTTACATTAAATTAAAAATTTTCACAGTTGCTTTGATATAAACACTCCCAATTTACACTCAACACATGTTAGAGTTAAAACAACACTAAAAAGCACAACTGAAATGCCAACACTTGGCACAAGTTTCTTGATACTGCGCAAAAGGCCAAGTGAATTATTCCGTTTGTGATGCATACGGTTGTTTATTAAAGTAAACGTGTAAAAAATAAATGAGCTTGCATCGCCAAGTTGCCAGCTCGTTTGTGCACCACCAGTTTTTCTTGCGCTGCCAGCAAGTTTTCCACCTGTAATCTGCTTTTTCTATTTGCGCATTTCAGTGATGACGAGCCGCCTGACAATCGTGCGGCGGCAAAAAAGCACAAGCGAATGTATAACGACATGGCCAACATCAACAATAACACCGGCGGCAAACGCGACAAAAAGTTGCGACTGTAGTGGCGGCGCAACGCAATAACGAATACGAACGGCGAAAATGCGACAGCTAATCTCCGATATTAAGATTTATGTATCAGAAATTTTAAAATATGTTACACGATTGCGTAATACGAAATTGTGCAATGCATACAGGGCGTTTTCACTCGGCGCTAAATACGCCCGAGGCAAATTTAATTTTACGATATGTGTAAATAAAACTAAAACGAAACGTGTAAGCGTTGAAAGTGCATTTTTCGCATACGCGAGAAATATGCTTCAATTTGCACGCAGACCATTTTCGCTCGGCGTTCCACTTGCGCAAAGGGAGGCATCGCTAGCAAGCAACCTGCACGAACAACAAGGGAGGCGGCAACAAGAACGAGTGATGCGACGAGCCACGTTGCACACAATCTGCAACCGAAGTATGGGTTTCGAGCAGACGGCAGCGTTCAGCGATTCATCAAGAACTAATATTAAATTATGCTCGCGAACTCCCCAGTAAACAAATTCATGCATGTTGTACTACAACATTAAATGAACTTCGTCGACGAAAATTTCTGCTTACAAGATAATTACATGAAATTTATCGTCGCCGTTTTCGTATTAAAGTAATTGAATTTTAATTTATTTTGTTTTTCCCATGCAACCTCTGAAAATCCTGCGAGTATCAACAAATATTCCTGAAAAATAGTTTTCAATTAGGTTCTTTTACAGTCCAATCATGAAATAAATTCTTTCGTTATAAAACTAAAAATTTTATCACCCCAAAATAAAATTCACCAGAATAGCAATGATTGGAGTCATTTTGAAAGCAATAACATTTTATCACACGGCAGCCATCGATTGGTAATAATTTTTCGGAAAAGCCGGCGAGCTGGAGAGCACGTAATATCAGGTCGCAAGTGTGGAATGCGATGAGCACCAGCATCAGCAGCGAGCGATTAGTGCGGAAAATATTTGACACCTTTTGCACCAATAAATTCTCTAATTGGAAACGCAATGAGACGTTGCGGGAAAAATAATTGTTTACGTACGTGCGTTCTCTACGATTTGCGCGCTAATTTAATTAATTTATCTTTGCGGCTTTGGATTAAGTCGCACAGCGTGGGACTCGCTAAAGAAAAACAGCCAGCTTTCGTCCTTGCTGCTGTTATTGCTGCTGCGCCTGTTTGCTTGAAATACTGCCGCTCGCGCAAAAGCGTAATTAACCTTGAATGCGATGATAGCTGCGATAAGCGAGACGACTCGAATCGCTGTCTCGAAGACACTGGTATGTCGCATTGGCGACGAAGGCGGCAGCGGAGGCGGCGTACGCATGAAGGAAACTAATGCCCTCGACTTCGTGTTTATTCACTGTGCTTAATATTTTAACTTCAAACCCATTACAATGTTGAACCATGCGCGAATCTCTATGTCTTTCCATTGCTATGTCAATTTCCATCTCTAGAGCTTCCTCTTTGTGCTATGTAAACCTAAAATGTTTAAAAATATTAGATATAACCAAGAAACTAGTAATAACACAAACTTCACATATGTCAACTACTTGGACTGTCAGAAATCAGAAATAATGTCGGTACCTGTAATATGTTCTGTGATATCTGTATTACCGATATTAATATTTTTTAGAATATATGAACACATTTATTGTTAAAATGCAGTTCGTTATTAAATTATGGCAGAATGTAGATAACCGTGAAGTAAAGTTAATACTCAGTAAATAAACTTCTGAATGGAATATTAGGAAGTACTTCCGGGTAGTGTAACAATATCAAAAAGTTTCCCAACAACATATTAATACTAGCGAAATTGTTTCGGAAAATTTGGAGCATGCTCGAGCATTAAATGTTCCAGTACTTGCTTATTGCCCGCTCGAAGCGAGCTCACAAACGTTTTGCAAATGTGCTGGCTTTATTGGTTAACTCATTAACTCTCTGCCGTCGTCCCCGCAAAGATCGCGCCCTGAAAGTTTCGAATGTTGCAGAACGCAAATATAATTGTGCTCCACTTAAATATGTTGCACTACGCGTTAACCGAAAACGATACAAACCAGTTTCACACGAGAACGATAACTTCTTTAGTGTGCAAATGCTGTTTCTTTAACTACGCCTTGAATAAATTTCCGTATTCGGTAACAACTCGGGGGCTGCGCTCGCATCGCAAAAGAAGAAACTTTATCGAGCAAAGGAGGGCCAACTTTGAAGATAATGGAGTCGCATGCGTTTGGCTTCCGGTACCTGTGCCAATGTGTTTGTATATTAACTAATTAAGCAAAATTAAGCGGAACTTTCTTACCTGCCGCCCTTCGTGATGCGCTTATGCGATGGTATTATGAAAGTGATAATGTCTTAATAAGTTATCGTCGAAATAGGGTGAACACGAAAAGGGTGCATATGGAAGTGGTGAATCTTTTCAGTAGGCGCCCACTACTTAGAGCGCTTAAACTTTAAAGCGAATGTCTTCAAGGAAAGTCTAAGTAGGGTGAATTGCATAAAACCGCAGTAGAGTTTCAGATTGCAGCCGTTCTTAGGAGATATGAACCTCAAGGTGCCGATAGACCCGAGCAATTATTATATGCTAATTGGGTTAAAGTAATACTTTGAGTTGGTTTTGTTTTATTTAAGCGTTTTGAACTTAGAAAGCAGATGTTCAGTTGTTAACGAAAACAAAAGAATACTGCACGCTCTTTATTCATTGGGTGAGTGTTAAATAGCAAATGCTTTTAAAGCTTGTATTTCTTACATTTCCTCGTTTTTAGGAGCAACCTTCCCATTATTTCTTTGTAAAATTGTGCAAACCTGAAGCATTACTTTGAACGCCTTCATTCCGCTTTCGGGAAACGTAGATTACTTTGAGTTCCTCCTGACAATTCTTCGCTTGTATTATCTTCCCTTAAATGCATCCACTGAGTGTACTTGGAACCTATCGCAATTCCTTTCTAATCATATCACAACGGTCTAAACATCAGGCTCAACATGAGTTAATCTCTTTGTCAGCGTATTTTTCCGGAAGCAACCGAGAACGGAAAACGTAAGAAGCTTTATCTAGGCTCTCGTCTCCGTTTAGATGTTCTTGCTCTTCGGCTGTACGTTGGTTTAACTCACATCCAGGCATTGTTTTCTCGTCCCGCAGTGAGTTTTATTCGTTCTACGTCAAGTAGATTTGTGTGTTATGCTCTGAAATGCTGCATCATGCTCTGAGAACATTGCTATTTTTTACATGCCATCACTAGGTATAACTATTTGTAAATATTTGAACCAATTTTATTTCACTGTGTTACGTTGTTGTTGTACCTATACGTCAAGTCGACCTATAAATTCTTGCACGTACATTGATATTTCTTTGTTGGAAGATAGCGTGAGTTTTATTTTGTTGCAGCGGATTGCTGTGGTCGGCAAGCTTTTCAGCCTGAGGAATCAACGCGGTTCACGCTTGGACGCCGCCTTTATCTCATCAAATCACGGGCACGATGCGCCGCCGCCGCCGCCTCCGGCAAACCAGATACAACACGCGAAGCGACACCGAAAAGCTGTGCAGCGACCAAGAAAATTAACCGGATCCCCACGACGCAACGCCAATGCCGCCGACGCAGCACTGCCGCCATGATAACCAACTAAATGATTGTGTAGCCACAAAGCAATGAAAACACAAGAAGTTTAACGTCTTTAACCGCAAATCCACTCCGTTAAGAACACAAGAACATGAGAGGAAATGCATAAAAAAATTGTAATTAGCAGACAAGATCTCAAGATTATCATTCATTTGCCGCATTTTCATGTGGCAAATGATGTCAAACCAAAATGTTGCCATTATAATTATAACTTTGTTAGTGAAACCTGTTCGTTTTATTAATTGTTTTAATTAAATTTGTTGTTGATATACCTACGCATACGTGAAACTGAAATTAAATATTACTTCTTTGAGTAGAAAGTTTAGAGTGGCGCAAAAGTTTTATAACGTTAATATGTTATGCAACTACATACTAACTGTTTTTAACATTTTGTTTCATTAGAAATACATGAAAGCAGTTAGCAGTTTACAATTTTTTTTAGTTTATTTGAAGAGTAACAAGCATATGCATTGTTTATATTGAAAAATGTCATTTTTAATGTTATACTTTTAATTGAGATTCAGTTATCCAATATTATAAAATCTAAGGATTATAATTTAGTATGTAGATATTTGTAAAATAGGAAGTAAATAATCGATACAAAACATTATTCATTTCCTGTCGGCTTGACAATATTTTCACATGTACATCAAGTACACCCAAGTGCGTGTTTGCTGCCGCCCCCGGACGCGCAATTTGTTCGCACATCAGCAGGAATGACGAGTCAATTAAGCCAACTGATTGCGTTTGGTCGAAGCTCCACGATTGTCGACGGTGGTTTGGAGCGGAAAAATCTCATGAGAGCATACCATTATTTAAATTAACCGGAATTACGTCATGTTTTTCATTTGTCAGCCGCTATGGATAGGGCTCTTATTGAAATTCCTATTGGAATATTTTAATTAATCGACACACGCACGTAATTGATATCATACTTTATTCAGTAGCTTATTGCTTGCTGAAAATATTTGTCTCATTTTATTTCATCCAAAATGCACTCAATTTGGGAAACACAAACATATATTTAATTGCGCAAATTGAAATTGTAAATAAATGATTTCCAAACTAAATATACCTATGATATAAATTTCATAGATTATCTGCATTGTAATTTGGAATCGGCCTAATTTGCTATGCGAATAATGCACGAATTCATTTTAAGTCAGCAAATAAACGTTGCTGTGAAATGAACTCAATTGTTCACTGTCCAGGATTAGTTAACTGGACCAAATGTGGTGGAAAGATTGGATTATTTGGACAATGCGAAGATTTATTTCAACTAACTATAAATGACAATTAGTTGACTATTTTAAAAGATTTAGACACAGCCTCTATTTAAATATTTCCCGAAATTTAATAAGATTTACAGATATTGAACTTATTAGGTAATTAGTAATATCATATTCTATAGCACTTATAATATAAGCATAGGTTATATTACATTTACTTTAATGTACATTTTATTAAGCTAGAGATTAATGACTATGTATTAAATGATTTTGTGTCAATCCTAACAAGATCATTAAACAATAGCAGTTCACATGGTCATGCGCATAAGATGATCATTTTATTATAATTCGTCGGCTATAATTAGCAAATATATTAATTGAAAATTGAACTCTCAATGACAATCCGCCATAGCTACATATTAAACTTCATTGGCAGTAGAAAGTGATATGGAACTATTGGAATAAAATTCGAAATAGATTTCATAAATGTCACTGCCGATTCCATATCAAAACTTTATTAGTTCCTGTGATTTTGAGCCTGAATTTAAATTCCAATTATGCAGAATTCTTAGATTATCCATCTTTATCCATAACGAAATAAAGCCGCTATGGATAGGGCTCGAAAATCAGTACCAAGGCACCAAGTATTATTAAAAGTTTATATCCAACAACTTTTTGGTGTTTTTCTGCTTTTTCATCCAGTTTTGTAATATTAGGTTTGGGTTGATGCTTTTTCTCTAGACCAATTGATCTAGTTATCAAAATGCGAAGCAGTGTTTGAGTGCTCTTATGTTTTATTTTCGATAGTTTCGAAGCCATTTTTCTGCTACTTGCAACTCCATAGTATAAGCTCCCAATAACCATTTGAGGCTTTACTTCTAACAATTTTGCATTCCTTTGTTTTGATGGTGTAACGTAACAGGACCCATGCCAACCCCTTAGTGAAGAGTTATCTCACCTATTCTTGTTAGCCCTTAGCCTCTTGTCCATACGTATTGGCTACCGTAACTCCTACAAAATTGCAAAAATTATAAATCCAGAGGTACAAGTGCTCGGCCGTTCAGGGTCTGCTAAACGAACACCAGAAAATTTTTCTACATTTCATTGTCAAATTCGAATTCATATTGGATAAAATTAGATTCTAATATGAATTCATAATGGCTAGTTCGTAGATTCCAGTTTGAGTCCGGTCTAGATTCCAATATTTCAGCATCGCAAAATACACCTGCATTACAATTTATTTGTTAGTCGATAAATTTAAATTTTGAGAGTAATTAATAAACTCACTTTATTGATATGATGATCACTGACAATAGTGGTAATAATAATTAAGGGCTATGTGTACCCAATTAAAAATTATCAAAATGGGGCACCAAGAATAGTACCAATCGTGTTGAATTCATATTGTCATCAAACTTTAGAGTAACACATACTCCCTCAAATTGGGTACGTGTATGCCATGTTAGAAAACATACTTAGATTTTGGATTTTGGCATTTTTGAAATTTCCTTAATGACATTCTCTTATCACACAATTGTATGAATACTGGGTCACCAATAAGTCATGAAATCTACATCTATGTAGCACTATAGAAACGTAAATGCACAAGATTTATGGTAATATTCTTTAAAACTTCCACTCATTAAGTTGTACAAATTACTTGAACAATAATTCAAAGCAAACTTCCTGATCAATAAGGGGGCTATGGCAAACAGTGGAAATCTAACACTGATGAAGGATCTGAGCAAATGCTAAAGCATGCAATAAATAAATATGTTTACATATTTGGATCAGCATGCCAATATACAACTGACTTCAGTAACGTATTCCACCATTAATAGTATTTGAAGCAGTATTTAACCTCTTATAATAATATCTTTCTTCTTTATAATTTGCTACCACCAGGAAAAATGCTGAAACAGAAAAATATCTTTCGATTATCACACAGCCCCACAGTTATTGTAAACTCACCACACGCCATCATTTCTAGAGTCAAAATTATTTGATAAATTTAATACTCAATTAACAACATTTGCTTGTTCGGCAATTTTGTAACACTGCACAAGATTACATGTCTGTTATTAAATGAGAAGAATTCTCTGATTTGTCAATAAACCACACTAAATATACTGCATACGCTGTCTGCAGAATTGCCATATCTTCAATATCAAATAGGTAAACGTGTCAAAAAATGATAATCATACTACGTGAAGTGCATGCTTTTCATTAAACACGAATTTCATTTAGAGTCTAATAACAATATAAGATGAATTTAATATAGCATCTGCTTATTAGAATTATCTTTTGTTTTTGAACTATTTATCTCAAATATTGCGGGATTATTCCTAAATCGTACCATATGTTTAGTTTGATTTAGTTTCGGATATTGGTACTCCTGTAGATTGTCAAGAATGTAGTGGGAAAGGTGGGGAATTGGGTATAAAAGCAGCTGCAGTCGCCGCCTCGGCCTTTTTCCTACGTCTTCTTTGAAGTGGTAAGTTCTTTTCGTAGACTCTTTTTGCATGATGAGCGTTTTGCATGGGATTCTTTGATTTAGACTTTGTGCTCAGTTATTGTAATGCATCCTGGCTATTTATTATCATGAATAATTCTTAGCATGCCATTTGTTAGTGGTCACATAAATTTTTAAAGTGCTGTTCTCAATCACTCCGGTGTGTTTTGATATTACCGGGATTGTTGAATATGCGGCAATTTCTTTCAGCAACAAGATGGCCGCGCGTGGGCATTTTGACAACATGGCCGCTAGTGTAGCGAGTGTATGCGCGTCGGCGCAGAGCAGTGATTAAATATGGCGTGTGTATTCAAATTTGATAGCGTGTTTGATATTCGAATCTTATTTTCGGACTCTTATCAACAGACGCAAATGCATGAGTAAAAATATATGATTTAAACCTAATAGTATGTTCCAGTGGGGCCGTTGAACCAGATATGCTGGGTCCGCGGTTTAAACTGTATTGTAGGCCCTTGAGTTTACAATACAATTGCATGCCTAAATTATTGGTCAAAGTTAATTACTATGTCTGCTTGAAGCTGAATTATAAAGTTTGTGGAGGCGCGACTAAATAGCATTTGCAAACCCCTGAGTTTACGGTGCTTACGCATGCTTTAAAATATTATTTAAACTTAAAATTGGTTTGGTAAATAGATGAGTACATGTTGCTATGTATTCTCTTCGTAAACTGCATTGTAGGCCCTTGAGTTTACATTGCAATTGCATGCCTAAAACATTATTTAAAGATAGTCTAAATCATTGGGTTGGTGAATCGCGAGATAAATGGCATTTATTAACTATTGATTTTGCTGCGTTAACTTACCCATGCTTTAAAAATATTATTTAACCTTAAAATTATTTGTTGGTAAACCGGTGATAACATGTCACCATGTATTCTCTGCATGATCTGCACTGATGGCCCTTGAGTTTAGGGGCACTTGCATACCTAAAGCATTGTTTAACAATAATTATTGTATTTGTGTGAATTTTAATCCTTAAATTGGTGCAAATGTGACTTAGAGAGCATTTGCAAACGCTTGAGTTTACGGTGCTTACGCATGCTTTAAATATTATTTAAACTTAAAATTGGCTTTCTAAATAGATGAGTACATGTTGCTATGTATTTTTTTGTAAACTGCATTGTAGACCCTTGAGTTTACATTGCAATTGCATGTCTAAAAGATTGTTTAAAGATAATCTAAATCGTTGGATTAGTGAATCGCGACTTAAATGACATTTGCAAACCCTTGAGTTTGCGGTGATTGATTATGCATGCTTTAAAAATATTATTTAACCTTAAAATTATATTTTGATAAACCGGTGAGCCCATGCCACTATGTCGGTTTAAACTGCACTGTCGGCCCTTGAGTTTACAGTGCAATTGCATGATTTAAAAGCTTATTTAAATGTATTTTTTATTATTTTTGCGCATCACAAATCATTGGCTGAACGATCGCATTTGAGGTGCAATATAATTGATTTTTTCTACCCACTATACTTCCTAGATTTATTCCTTCTGCCTTAATCCAGTCTGCGCGGGGAGTGCACACATGTTGAAATGCCATTAATTATTTAATTGTCGAATTATAACATTGCTATTGGTCTTATTATATGCATACACTTTCGTTCAACCATTAACTTTTAGGCTTGCCAATCGAAGTAAATTTAAGGTAATGCTAAACTTTCACTTGGCTGTCTAGGATCGAATGCGCCAGGGTTGACGTCTGCTTTATTTTCCCTTTGTTCCTCTCCACTCAAAAGAACTAATTACTAATAAATTATTCCAAATAATAGTGTTGATTCCTTTAAATAATACATTAAACTCTCGAAACTTACCACAAAGAAAGGAATTATGAGGGGAATTTGTGAGGTATACGTAATGTGTGATAAACTGATGTGGAGTTGGCTTTTAGAGGTGATTTGTATGTCATTGTTACTTCGAACCAAAGGTTCTAGATGCTTTATTTTCTATGAATTTTTATTGCTTGCATTTAGATTATTTATGTGAAAACATTTCATATTGTATTAGTGCCACATTTTAAACATTTGGTATTGTAGGGTATGTGGTCACATTGTCGATTTGGTTAATATATTGCGTTTCCTGTCATTTGTGCTCATTATTTAGATTTACACACAGGTAATTATTCGAATTTTCGTTAATACTTTTCAAAGTAATAAAAGTGTTGTTTGGCATTTGATATTGGAAATAATACTTTGGTATGGATCTGAAAAATTCTGATTCGGATAGTTTAAGATCATACAACCAACTCGGCAGTTTGTATGATCTGAGAGTATGCATGAAAGTGTTAAATGTTCATGTTGTTGATCGATAAACAATAGTTAAACTGTAATTGGACAGCGTGATTTTCATGCCCTACGATATCTATGACATACTTTTACGGTGATTGCATTTACCTCTGCATTGCACTAATAAATTAAATTTGATATTTTTCAAACCAAACGCCAATTGCAACTGCTTTTTAGTAGAAACTGCAAAGAGGTCTTCCTACGTTTTCCCAATCGTAGTTCCTTTACAAGAAATACTTATTTAATTGTTCATTATTTATATTGGTTTATTTGTGTGGAAATTGTTTCCATGCGACAGTTAATTTTGGTATTCCCTGGATATTATTGGTTTCATTTTGATGATAAAATTACTGTCAATGGTAGTTATTGCCAAAGGGGGATTTCGCAAAATGTTGTAAACAGAAGAATCAAAACTAATATTTTGTGCTTTGTTCTGCAATAGAAACCTGCCTCATGTGAATAATATTTTAATCGAGTATCTGGGATTGTAGAACTACTGTGCTCGCTATGATTATAGCATCCGTTTCCGGCAAACTAGAGAGACATCTGTAAAGTATGCATTGGCTGACTTGTGAAGCGTTCTATCAACTGCGACATTTAGTTAACGGCTGTAACGAAACACTGGAAAATTATTTGGAGCAAAAACCAATGATGATGGCAATCGTCGTTACTAGCATTAACGCATTATTACTCAATTGGAAGAATTTTTTATGGCCCGAATAGGTTATATGGACGAGTTATTAACTGATTGTAAGTTTTCGAGTATCCAAAGTGATCGAGGCGAGAATAATTTCTTAATTCACATATAATAGAACGTTACTTGTAACGTAATTTGTGGGAGTTTAATTCGTATATGCACATGACTTTTATCCTGTTTGTACGTTACTCCAGTGCGAAATAACTTACAAACCGGATAAAAGTGTGGATGTACTTTCTATTTTTAATTTCAAAAAGACTATTGCATTTTTGATTGGGTTTATCGTTGGTTGGTATTTTAGACAACTCCTCACAAACGTCAAATCGTACGGACGAGCTAAGTTGTTCGTAAATATTTGAATTCTAAATACTCATTAATTTTTACGATATCGTCACAGTTGCGCCGCTCTAACTTGGTATTCGTCATCAATTTTTCGTCTTGGTAGTATCCTCATCGTAGGTTGGTATTTTAGACAAACACCTCATAAACGTCAAAGCGTACAAGACTCGCTGACTTATTCACCATTGCGCCGTTCTCGCCATCTTCATCATTTGTATGATAATTGTGACAATTTAAAAATGTTATTTCTTTTGGTGTAATGTCTTTTCTATTCACTCCACGATATGATTTTTAATTGTTCGGTACAACATTCATGCATTTATATTTTTTACAGCGTTATGTGTTCTTCATGTTGATATTGATCGGAATTTAAAATTTCTCTAGTACCAGTTTAGAAGAAATTATATGAACACAGAGCCATACTTACGGGATCTATTCGCGTAATTAATAAATGATACTAACCCATTTGTATTAAAGCGTTTAGAACTCGAGTTGAACTAGGATATGCGCAATATTGGTAAGAAATTTCTTAGTGTGATATTCACAAATAGATGATTCTGGATATTTCATTGGGCGCTATAAGAAATGTGTAATAGAGGCGTGTCAGAAATATTTAATTATTTTCATTTATATTTATAATCATTGATAAGCCTTGGAGAAATCTTATTCGGATTAGGAAGGGGGTATTTTCGGCATTTCTAGAAGCAAAACCTTCTCTATCGCGTTAATCAGTGCTAGCTGTTTTTCATCAGTTGCATGATATTTACATTATGCTACAAAGTCAGGAAGCATATCTTTTACTTCAGCTCGTTTTTGGAGACATTTTTTTAAGATATTGGCATTTGTTTTTTGGTTTGGTTAAGTGTAAAACTGTTGGGTTCATATGCCCTATGCACGGAATTACGTTTTTAAGTTCACCTCTGATTTTTGAAGGTACAAACTTAGTTGTAATCGTTCGTGATATTTCAAGGTGTATAAGACAAAAATTACTAACTTTAAAGAATCTCATGTTTTAATACAGTAAGTTTGTCTTACGTAATAGTTCAATACGCTCGAATTGATGGATTACAATCGTATCGTTATTAAGCGGGGAAGCGTTTTTCTTTTCGAGAATTCATTTCGAGGGCTTAGGGGACTTGTGAAATCGAACGCGAACTGACGATTATACAAGCTCTCTTTTTATTTAACAAATTTTACTTAATTTGATTAAGTAAGGTCAACGTGAACATCTTTATAAACAATAATGATCACAATAAACTTGCCTTAATTGGTAAGAGCACTTTTCATGAAAGACAAAATTTGAAATGCAATTTCTTTACGTCGCATTGTCTATTATCATAAACTAATACTAAAGCGTGCTGTAAAATACTATGTATCAAATTTTACAATACGTAAAATGAATTGTCTTTTTTCGCCGATGGTGCCAAGTATAAACATGTCTTTAAGCAATTCGTAGTTTCCATTGATCTGCATCATTACTAAATGCTAAATAATTATTATTATATGAACGTTATTAGATATCAAATATGAGAATGAAGATTTATATGTAGGAATAAAGTATTTTATAATTAAATGTTCTTAAAAAGCATCTCAAGAGATCTACACATTCTGTATAAATTCTTTCAGTAGATTTCTTGTCGCGGAAGTGTGTCTACATTTTTTATGAAACATGTTTTATCCCTTTTTTAATCGACGTCAATTGCTATTTAATTGCTCGCTTTAAAGGCAAGCATTGGAATCATATGCAGATCTGCGGTTATATAAGTCGTCATCGTGGTGCTGGTTGCTATGTGGTGTTATGCGAATGAACACCTGGTGCACCGGGCTACTTGTGATTCAAATTTTTCGGTGGTTGGATTTTCGCATCCTCTCGATATTCAATCTCGGCAACCATGTATCAATGTATAGTACGTATAGTATTGTCAAATTATAACCTGTATTAGCAGGCGCGCAGTGTGTATGTTGTAATTTTTTTAATTGACACATCAGTATATTTCAGTATTTGCCTATATGTAAGAGAATTAATATGCCGCAAATCGCGAGGTTTTTTTGTAAGCAATTTGAGAGAGTATTTCGTGCTCAATTTTCGCTGGTTGGAACTAGTTTGTAATTTGGTTTTATTGTGGACTGCCAGTCCAACATTTAACTACTAGCGTATTTGGAACAGTATCTTTTATGCGACTAATATTAAATTCTGCTTATCCTTCCAGCTTCCACAATCAGCAACAGAGTCTGGAGAAGAATCTGGTTTGTGGCAAGCAATTTGTGTCAATGTGGAGTATCTATTTATATTCCAAATGTCTATTTCCTCACGATATGTTATCAAGTTCAAAGTAAAGAGATGTATTGCGTATTATGGTAATGTACATTTCAATTAAAGGCGGATATTGGGCTAGTAATAACATTTTCCTACTGGGGTTCCTTGCTGATTGCATAAGTTTTGTTTCAATTCTGCAAACTAACATGTGGTTAAAATGTTCGGCACAAATTCTTATATCGACAAACATGTTTTATCTAAATTATCTAACATGGCATAAAGTTTTGTTTTAATAGTACGTTTAGGTGATAGAAATAAATAACGATTGGCGTTCGGTTTGAGTTTCACTTTATTATTATTTTTGTTATTTTTGTGCATTATTTTTGTTATGGCACGATAAATTTCAATTAAGTCTCCTAATACAGTATTCGGAAATTTTAGAAACCGTAAGACCTTTTATTTTAATACTCCAATAAATTTACTTGAAATCGGAGGCCTTTGGAATGACCTACATTATTATTATTATTATTATTATGATCAATGGTGATTGATTTCTTGGTATATTTCAGCTGGTGATAAATTTACTATCTTAAGAGTAATTTTTGAATATAGGTATTCTTTGTTAGAGTATTTCTTCCAACACAATTTATAATAATAACCCAGTCTCAAACTAAAGATTAAAATGTTTAGATTAATTTAGATATTAAAATTATAATTATGGAATATTCTACTTCCATTAGCTGTACAACCCTTGATGAGTGTTGACTTCCCTTACAACGTGCATCCATCTAATCCAATGGATTAGCTTAAAATTGGCAATAATAATCACAATAAACTCCTCCAGGGATAATTGAATAATTTTAGTTTCTAAATAAAACAATCTAATACTTTCACTCGGCTCAGTTAATTCATATTTTTCGATAATGCAATGTTTACCTTACTGCGCATGTTGCGGCGAGTAATTTAGTGCATATTTCTTTGGTAGAATCATTTAAATTGTATATTGATTACGTTAGTATACTTATTAACATCATTATCACATGAGGCAGGATGTTTCAAATCAATGAAGCTTGCGGTACTGCAGAAATCGAGTTCTCCGAAGGCATCGATTATATATGATATCATATTGAAGATGGATGCTATGGTTTACTTTCATTCTCTTGCGATATACAGGAAATGTTAAAAATGTTAGTATGTTTTTATTTATGGAACTGGTTCTTCACTTCCGGAAATAAACCGCTTGCTGTGAAGGCACTGCATGCTGTACCGCCTCGGCGGAATGGTCATAAATTTTGATTTACCTGGGCGTGTTTACGCGCGGAAAGCCGAGGTGACCAATTTAAACAAAAAAGTTGTAGGAAAGCGCATCTATTTTACACGCGAATAACGCGAATTATTTTCGCTATAAATTTGTCAACCTGCTTGACATATGCATACTTTAGAATTGCGTTGCAATATACGGAGCGACAAATGTAACCAAATATAAAATCAGCCGAAAGCTTCTGTTTTATGGCATTATTTCGCAAGCTATGCGGATGTTCGTCTAGTAGTAGTAGTTAGATCGTCCACTCGAAATAAAAAATACGCCGCCTGGAATGTGCCAAAGGTGTGAGTACCATTACAATGATTTGTTTGCTATTAGGGTTCCTTATTGATTTATTATTTTCTTGAATTTGCCCGGTTCTTCAATCATAAATATAATGGATAAATTGGTTGAATAAAACGTGTAAAAATGTTATACGTAAATGTATACGCCTACATCGAATGTTAATGTTAAAAGGTAATTTTAAATACATGGATTTTAATACGTGATTAAATCAAATTATACAATATACCGAACACTCATTCTGAATATAGTTTTAGTGAACTCATTCTTAACGTATCTTATAATATTATAATATGTTTTAAGTTTGATTGGGAACATGTTATTGTGTCTTCTTGAATTTTCAAAAGAATTTCTTATTATATGCCTTTATGCGACCTGTGTATCCTTAAGGTTACCAGAAATTAGCTCTATCATTTCTAAGCTTTTCAACATTACAAACATGTTGGATTTTCGCAAATTATCTTCTTTAGCTGGGTCCGCTGCGATGAGACTATAAAGTTTACGTGGTTCATTATTTCATCAATACTTTGGCAAGTTCGAGGTCTTGTTCTTAAAAGAAGACGCGTTTTCGACTAGCTCTTCGTTCCCTGCCATATGCGAAAACAGCACGTATGATGATGGTTAAACATCACTCTCTTCCCATGTTCTTCTAGTGCAGAGCAATTGGCACGGGTTTATTGTAGCTTGCGTCGCCGGCAACATTTGCTAAATGCGAATCAAGCGCACTCCCGGCAGACATGTGCGGGTTTGTGCACAAACTGGGATGTCTAAAAGTAATTTGTCAAGGGAGTGAGTGATGAGGCGCGCTCGTCCATCACGCTGACAGTGGAACCCGACGCCGTCCATCTTTTCACCTATGTTGTGAGTTCTTCTACTGCAGTGAACGATGCGTACTGATATCGCGGATACTTCATCTACCACAACAGTCTGCTATGAAGGATATAGGAAACGGCAGGCTCATGGATTGTCCCATCCCGTGTTTATCTCGTCAAATATTTGATGATGTTGCTTCTTTCATTGTCAAATTTCGCACAATGGTCTCTTCGTATTTTGCGATGTAGTTAACAATTATTCTCGATGTTCGTAATCTCTCATTTTCAAGCGTGGAGAGACAGTATTCAGCGGCGAAATGCGTGGTATTCAATACTTCATGTAATGCACGCCTACAAATAAGCATGATATTATTGCGAAACGTGCAAAACTAGTATTCTTTGAATCAATCAATCCGACCGACTGGTGAAGTTTTTGTACAAATGCTGCACAAGCATATTTACTTGTCCTATTATATCTGTTATACATGAATATATATATTCTTGAAGAAATAAAAAATATATATTTTTTGTTTGACTGTAGAGCGGACAGAGGCCATTGATATAAAATCTAATAAATATGCAGAAGATTTAAGAATAGCATTTTTCTGTTGTACAGTATAACTGCAAATGATAAATTGTAACTCACGAAAAAAGAAATTGAATACTCGTTTGCAAGACAAATATTATTTCAATGCGATGGATAAATTATATTTTATTGTGGCTATCATTGATATTTAGTAAACTACAATTATAATTTATAATTAATGTAGCTCAGGATTCCGAAAATATTGAATGAAAAACTCCGAAAAGAATTTATGGTTCGGCGGCAAACCGCTGCATAGTTGGGTATGCGAGTTTTCCAGGGACGCAGGCAGCTGGCATACAGTTTGTCACCATTGCATACATGCGACTCAGCAAGTTTTAGTTTCCCGTCGAAAGTTTGAAATTTATTCCCGTACACTTAGGCTTTGCTGTGTTTATTGGGCAGTTTCACTTTGCGCTCCATATACAAAGTGGTTCGCAAACGAACAGAGGTGCCTTTATTCAAAGTATCTCATTTTGCTGGACACATATGATAATGCTGCATTAAGTATTCGCGATATACTCGCGATGGCGACCGAAACGCCAGTTCAATGAAAGTGCGGTTTACGATTTTACGAGAAAGATGTGGAAACAAAGTACGTAAGAATTTTTCGGTTGTAACATGCTGCTCGTTTACGAAGAAAAGTAGTTGCTCGTTTGCAAACGCCACCGCAGAACTACTACCGACACGTGGCACCGACCGCTGTATGCCCCCGTTAACCGCTCCGCCGTCACCATAAGCCAAACACGGAAACAAAACGTTGCGCGACTATTATATATAAAAAATTGCGACCTGAAATATTCTTGTGACGCGCCTGGTTTATTTACTGTTTGTTTCTCGAAGTTGAAATGGAAAAGATTCGCTCCAACGATGGATTGATACTCCTAACTAATATTAAATTTTGTTCGATGCAAATAGCTTAATAGAAGTTGTATGGGATTCCATCCCCCAAAAATAATGTATCAACTAAAGTTGATGAATCAGATTGCTTTTTAACTTGGAATATAATATGTCACAATTTATTTATACTTTTATTTTAACTCTTTCATCGATTCCACTTGACAAAAACATCGTGCAACTAGAAGTTCGAGCCTAATTTAGAAGACTGAATTTATAATTAGAAATTAAATAAGACCAGAAAAGTTAAGAAATTTCTTAATAAACTAAATATGAATAGACCTGATTCCTTTTATAATAAAATATTCCATTCGAATGCCATATTTATGTGTACAATGGTTGCACTTACTTTAATATATTATTAATTATGCTGATGCTTCGCTTATTTAAAACGTTACTTTCATCTCGAAAGTAATGCAAGAATAAAGCATGCCATAAGTCTTCAGTGGATACTTTGCAGCATCAAACGATTAAGTATGCACATTTATTGTCTAGTAATACCATTTGACAAAAACCTCCTGTAAATGGAGATGTGTGCCCAATTTTGAGTTTACTTTAATTTTTTTCTCTATCTCTGCTGATTAACAAATAAAACCAAGAAAGTGTGAGGTATAAGAGATATTGCCTAATAACACAAATTTAAATGAAACAAATGCGCTTTGCAACAAAATATTCGATTTGTTTGCTTTATGTGAATATGGGCTGTACTTTCCTTATATTTAAAAGTTTCAAAAGTAACGCAGAGATATTGCGACATTTGACTACTTAGCTTCTTATTCTATACCAGAATTTATAAAAATTACTATTTATTTGAAAGAGGACTATGCAAATCTATTGTTTAGGAATGATATTTGGTAAACACCATGCAATTTGAGGGCTAATTATGATGGGTTTATTTAATATTTTTACTCTATGTTGGTTGATTATTAGCAATTTAATAAAGCCAGAATAAGTGAGAAATTTCTTGATAACATAAATATGAATGTACCAAACTCACTGAACAATAAAATGTCGGACGTGACTATCATATTTATGTGAATATGGGTTGTACTTACCTTACAATGGGTGATAATAATGCCGATGCTTGAACTATAACTTAACAAAATGACTGTTTTAAAAAATAATCAAAAAATCTATTTTACAAAACACATTGTGCGAATACAGTTTTTTCTATATATGTAGATTATCAGCATATAAAGAAGGCAACAAAAATATCTCGATATCAGAAATTTGAATGAAAAAAATTCATTTCACATAAAAATATTCGAAGCGAACGCTGTATTCTTTTCATTTCGACAAATTTTTGTCTATTATTAACGTCTATAATTATTTCATTCATATATTACGATGTGATTTTAAGAAATATTTTGTTGAAAAGGTTACCAAATGGTGTGAAAATTTCATACTGAAGCTTAGTATAAAAACCCTGTTTAGAAAACACGTAAAAATCAAATGTGCGCGTGGCAGTCGAAACTTTATTTATTAGTTTTCATTGCATTTGAATTTGAATAACTGTTTGGCGGCGGCGACGAATATAAAACTTTTATATTATTACTTGCAGCCCGCCCTGAACTCAGTGTATTAAGAGTCGAGCTATATCGTCGACAGACCTTGCTGTACCTCGCAGTCCGCGTAGTTTACGAGTCCTCCCGGTATCTTTCATCTTGCTACGTAAAAGCGCGTATCATGGCGAAGAGAGCGATGCATCGTCAATAGTTCTAATAAAATTCAACCACTTGAATTGGCTCAAGTCGGCTTTTTCTGTATATGCTACCGCTTCTGGTGATTTTTATATATTACCGTGGAGCGTGCGCGTTGTTTTCGCACCATACGTGTGAGCGCGCTGCGAAGACGATACAAAATTAGCTCGTAGAGGGAGAGGACGATAAAAGATAAAGGATTACGGCACGCACATGGTAGCACAGGGAATTGCTTTTATGGTCTCGACTTTTTCATTCGTTTCCTAAGCGAAATCGAATAGATTTCAATGTATCGACAAAGTTTTATTTATTTTTTGTTTTCCACTCAGCTAGCATTCGTCAAATAGATGATCACTTTTAGAACGCATATTCCATAATCAATAGATTTAATAATTCCTGCTATCTATCTTAACAGCATTAATGATGATGTTAAGACGGAGTGTTTATGACTATATTACTGTGACGAATGCGCTAGTAAGTTGTGAGGCGCTCTTTGTAAAACAACGATTTACGTACTTCATTTATCTGTGGAGAATTTTCATTGCTTTGCTTGCGCGAGTGCTGATGATAGGTTTGCTGTCCGAAGAATGGGTAAAACCACTGACAAATTTACGTCTTGGTTAAATGACAAAGGTCCCTTAGTGGCAGTTTAGGTCCCTTATTAGCAAAATTTTGCACCAATGAATAGCGCGGTAAACATGCCCAAAGATATTAGGTATTTCACAGACGATTCATGATGTTGCCGGTTTCATGATTATAGATTTGTATTACATATTTACAGGAATCTTTGTTTCGGACTTGTTGGTCCAATACATTTTATTTGATTTTCTATTACTTGAGATATAATGGAAACAAAACATCCAATCGCCGAATATTTAATAATTATTAAGCCAGATATTTAAATGATGAATTACTGGCGAACATATTTGTACACGTTGTACAGTTTCAACGATCTCTCACAGTCGGCCTATGAAAGAGTTGTGCATGGTTACTTTATTTTCGATTTAGGTTCTACAAAATATTATAAGTGTATAGACTAACTTTCCTTGGTTGTAGTGATCACGAATCCCAGGTGTATCCTGTTTCACACATTGATATCTAAAATACATTTTGATGTACCGATAGATTTGCCTGAAAATTATTCTTCGTTAGCTTGAAAGCAAATCAAGTGATGCTTTTCGAGTTGTCACGTTTAAAAGAGTGTACATACCTTGCATTTTGTTATTCACTCATACAAATTTAAGGTAGGGATTAATTGTGGTTTTGGTTTTCAACAACAACGCTCTCAATAAAGAGCAGTTATTGTATTTCTGCATTATCCCTATAAAATTTCGCCAAGATAATAAAATTATGTAAAATATTTATTATTTGGACGTCTTTCAGATTTTATTACATTTTTAACAACCTGCCTCTTCTCTAAGATTAAATTTAGGGAGAAAGGAAGCAATGGGCAGTGTATTATACATTTTGTCGTCTACTCTAAATCCAGAATTGCTAGGAAATGCAATTACATTATAGTGTGACTAATTTTATCGAATCATTGCATAACCGAAAAATTTCTTTTAAAACGTTTCCTTTAGCGGAATTATTGCCAAATTTATTCCGGAACACTAAAATTAAAGAATATTCAGTGATTCAGTTTTGAATAAAATTGCAATTTATTCTATAAGGTTGCTTTGATGAAAATATGGCATCGTTCTTGTGATGCTGGTGATTATGATATCTTTCCATTGATATATATTTACGCGGTGGATTCCTTAGATACAAATTTAATTTTAGAACGAGCCGTTAACGTCATTCCAAAAACCGTTGGTTCAGTTGCTAGTGCCTTCCTATTCGGTTGTCACTGATGCATGTAACGCATGCGAGTGTGCAAAAATTGCGACACACGGTGGCAATGTTACTGAATTTCACATAAGCACTAAGCCTATTACTAGTTGTAACTTTTTACAGAGACTTCCGAAGGAGCCTGTTTTGTTTATATTCCTAGAGATCATCCATGTAATACAATAGTATAGGACTATATGGCTTCATGAACTTCTATATAATTATATTTTATGTCGACTTTTTGAGTATCAACGATATTCATTTATGCGAATCTTATTACCGCTCTATTGAAGAAAAGCTGTTTATGTCAATTCGATGTCAGCGTCCGAAGAATTTGCATTCTTCTTTACTTCTTTTCGAAAGAAGCATTAACACATCTTCAATTATACAATTTTTGTTAACGAAAAATGTTAATCGAATGTAATCAGTGACGCAATATGAATTTATTTTCAATTAAAATATTCACGATTTCACCTTTTGCACCTGTGTCCTGAAAATTAACTAATTGCCGTATGCGTTTCTATTTTGCTGAGGAGGGCAGAGTAAAATATTTTATTTTCTTTGACATAACAAAACTTTAATTGGTGCTTTGTTCGAACTATGCATTTCTTAAAATCGAAAGATTGAAATTAAATTGATTAAAGAATAATCAAAAAATTGAGAACAGTAATTTCATATTTCTATAAAACTATTCATATATGTTTCGTTATTGAATAGAGCGCAATTATTTAAAAATTGCAGTAGCTTTCTCTAGTTAGATCTAAATAACATTGCTCTCTTTCGTTTACTTCTCCAAATTGGGTCCTGTTTCATTTTTACTATTACCCAGTTTTCCTTTAAAATTAGTACATTTTAAGAATTCCTAAACACATTGTTTAGCATGGTTCTTGTTTTCATCCTCGTTGCTAATAAATACTTTGTTATGAACGTGAGCATATTTGGTCAGCAATCTTTACCAACATAAACTGCTTTACAGTGAGTATTTTAGTTTTCTTTTACGATGCACCGGGAACAAATTATAATATATACGTGCATCGTTCCACGTTTAAGAATCACTTTCAGATATTCCAGCTTTCTTCATGCCATGAGCAATATCATATTGCCTATATTAACATTAAGATATTCGTAAAATTCGGAATATTAAAATAAAAAGGCGGCGGGCATACAAATATGTTACTAAATTATTCCTGGCTGTGTATCGCTCTTGAAATGTAATACAAACGTATTATGCACTTACGAAATATTTGCCATTTCTGCAACACACATCTCAGCAAAGTAAGATGAGTAGCCTCATAATATAACGTCATAAGAGCGTAAGAACATCATATATCGATCGGGTGCAACAATTTTAGATACTAATAAAATTGTTGTTTATTGGTTTTGTGTGGCATTCTTCTCTATAGGGCCATAGTTTTATTTGCGTTAACTAACGTCTAACGTTCGATCACATCGAATTAGAGTAAAGCTTTTTCTTTTATTTAGTGATAACAATATACTGATTACTGCTTTACTAGCATGATGAGCGTAGTTCAGCGCAATGTGATGAATGAATCAATCATATTTTTATCATTGCATTTAAATGATGCTAAATCTAACAAATCATAAGCAATCTTGCGAATATACACCCATTGGAATACCACTAGACTAAAACAGACATTGTGCCATCTATAATTCTTTAACAATATGAACAATCAGTGTAGCATAATTTGAGTAAGAACACAATGTCTTCGACATTTCTAATATGCCTACATGTACTTTCTTGGTTATCTCGGGTCAAATATCCATTTCAAATATGCAACACATTGTTATTTCAAAAGGCCAACTGATTATTTATGTGTCTGTTTGATGATATAACGCATATGTATATTCAATGCATATATCCTATCTGCTTAATAATTTAATATCGAATAAATGAGAACCTGATTTGTATTTGTCTCGTTAATTGGAAGAATTTTTGTTTAATTTTTATGCTCAGATACGCCTTATTAAAACGTTGAACGAGAAGCTTGAAGATTTCGGAATCACTTAGTCATGATATACAATTTTCTTGCTCTTTTCTTTGTGGGAACCACATTATCTAAATTGCAACGTAGATCAATACGGTATTCCATAACTTTGTCTTGCAATTAAGTGCGTTTTTTGCGCTCAGATTTTTGAAGAATAGGTTTAACTAGCGTTTAACCCATTAAATGTGAGGAGTGACTCAATCTTGATTCGATCAAAACTTCCTGCTCAATTGATTACCGAGTTTTAAAGTATCCTATTACAAATCGATTAACATCCTGAAAGTTCCATTCCTACCATTTGAGAATATCTTCTTAAACTTAACATTAGGCTAAATTGAGCCATTGAAATCACGTTAATCGAAACATTGGGTGCGTATATTTTTTTATTCAAGATGCATTATTATATGATGTTGTGAAGATTATTTTCCTTTCGGCAAATAAGCATCACAATAATTTTCGTGCGCATCGTCAGCCAAATTATTAGCCCTCTGATTATGTAGTGAACTCGGACTGTAGAGCTATCTTAATTAACTTCTCCACATTATTTCTTTTAAGCGTCGTGCATTTATTATAATATTTTGTGCGATATTTGTAATATCTTACCTTCATTTAAATATTGATGTAACACAGCTAATTTAGTTCGATCCTTAATTCATTTTCGTATTGACATCGGGAAAAATATTTTGAGCTTATTTGAAAATTGGTTTTATTTGGTTTTATATGGATAACCTGCAAAATTCAGCCTTCTAATTAATCCATTCCTAAATGTAATTTATGTGAAATTTGAGGTAAAGTCTGGCAATTTGCTATAATATATTTTGTCTTAAGGTTATTTATAACTTGGTAAAACTGTTGTTTAATTATAAAATGACGTTTTTTTATTTTTCATTTTTGCGTATTAAGTCACGTTTGAATAAAATTTAAATTGAACCACAGCAAGTATCAGCATGAATTAAAAAATAACTCTCGGCGGACAGATAGATGCAGATAGATAAGAAGAACTAGATTAGGCGGACTCAGTACCTATACGAATCTTTTGTATTAAATTAATTACTTAATTAAGTTAACTGTCGAATTCTAGCGTAGTTACTAGGCTTTACTTAGAGTGCGAAAAATGTATGGAACATACTACTATTTTGAAAACTACATGATACGGTAATGTTGTCCGCTAAGAATATAAAGCAACTAATTTCTCCCATGGGCTGGCTGCACATCGATTTCAAGTTTACATCCTTTGTTATCTAAAATAATTTCGATGGTGTATATCGCTAATAATATAATATAATGCGTATGTGCGGATGAGTTATCGGAACAATCAGTCAGCAGATTTCGAAATTGCCTTGTATGAAGCGTGCCGTGACTAAGTGGGTAGTTTAGTTATAGATACTTGTATTTCGACCAGTTATTTACTGTACACTGATTTGCATTATTATTCAGAGTGACCAAGGTTAGATGGGTAATTTAATTACATTTGATGGATTAATTTCAAAATTATTTAGTGTTCATCAATTTATACAATGTATCAGTTAACAGACGGGTTATATGATTAGGTAATTTAGTCTGGTAAGTGATGGATCAAAAAAGAATTAACATAGAAATATTTACAAAAAGAAAATTAATATGTTGAATAATTGTCTGACCACAATAATTTCTCTTACTATATCTAAGGTCATATATTACAGTGGAACATTAACATGAATCATATTAATTCATTTTTTATTACACCTTACTACTGGATATTGATGTAAACGTGCGGACACACGCACTTTCATATCATTATTAGCATTATTGCCATAGCGAAGCGTCCACACTGATCTTCCCAACTTTATATATGCATATCACGAATTCCAGTGGTGGTATTCTTGTCGTTTGGCTTACACGATTTGTCTTAATTGTGAACACAAATCATTCATACATTGATAACGTTCGTTCCCTTCTGGATCATTCTTCGCCCAGCGCAGTAACACGTATTATCATAATTTACAAGTATGTACAAATTAGTTTGCTTGCCACAAACTCAGTCTCAGTCAACGTGTTCGTCGGTGCAAAATTATACGTTATCAGACGAACTCGACGCTTTTGACTTTCCTGTCCAGTCGATTGGAGGAATTCGTTATTGTACATTATGCACTGCTGCATGATTCTACTAGGAGTATAATGACATTAAACATTACGAATTATTTTATTTCATATAAATGATATATCACGTTTTTATATCTACATTACATTCACGAGTCGTAAATGTAAACTGTTACTCATGTTGATGTTGATTCATCATGTAATCAGGGCGGCGGTGGCGGCGGTCATCAACGTTGCGAGAATGAAGAGGGGGCAGTTGCCGAATACTGTCTGCGGGCTGGAGTTAGCATGCTGCATCGCCGCAGGCTTCTCCTCTGCAACGGAAAATTATAGGGAATAATAATATGGCACAAGTGTTACCCACTAGTGCAAGAATTGTCGTAAAAAAGGCACTTTACGAGGCAATTAGCACTCTTATTGCGCAAGTACGATGAAGGTCCTTTACATGTAAAATCGCGTGCGCTTAAGTCTTCGAGGCGTAATTAGCGAAATTTTCGCATGCGTTGAAATGCCCATTATTGGTGTGAAACAATGCTAAAGCTAATTTGCCTTGCCATCTGGTAGCGACTTTCTTCAGATTGGCGCTTATGCGGTGTGCGCTAGTTATCATTCGGTACATCTCGGGTGTGCATCATTTTTGTTCGATTAAATGGAATGTAAGTCGAAATTTATGTTGAGATAATCTGGTAATTCTCAGTGAACGTTTTTAAGTATTTATCAATTAGCTGTTGTATTGATTGTTGTTGTATGGGTTGCAAACGGAATTTTTGCCAACGTATAACTGTTTCGCATGTAGGTATATTATTTTAACGCTGCCGTGAATTACTCGAATTACCTGCTGTAGCATTGAGAACGTGCACATTAATCGACGCCGGTATGGCGTTCGACGGACTGCATGTGTAATTGCCGTTGTGCGTTTTATCGGCGTCATCCAACAAAAGCACGCTGGAGCCGCGATCAGCTAGTACCTGCACCCCGCGATCGTAGTTGATCATACGTTGTTCATGATACCAGAAGACGTAGGAAGGGGGCTCCGTGGATTGTCGTAGTGTACACACAAGACGTAGTGAGGAGCCGGCACGTACGTGGAGATCGGGAGCACCGAGGATTTCTGCCGACGCTTCTGCAATAACACCGCACCTTATTCATCATCTAGTGCAAGCGATACTCATATTTTAATCGACAAGCAAGACGTACACAAACACATAACGATTAAGAACTAAGTAATGGGACAACGGTTAAACGGACGTCTCGACGTCGGGCAAGTAATAACAAGGGTAAAGACGAAATGTCATTTCCAGCATTTAATTACGTGGACCACATACTGTCAGACACAAGCAGCGGATGACAGCGCGTTTCTCTGACGGTACATAACTTTAGATCCAACAACAAAGCGCACACATGGCGCGGCTATTGTGGGATTCTACTCAAGGAAGAGTATCTTTTTGACTTGCTTTGGTCCGGGACAATCCTAGCCATCTAATCAACATGCTTTAAGCTTTACCAGGGTATCATGGTCTCTCGTCGAAAATTGTCATCCTTGTTATCAGCTATAGGCATTTCATTTTATTACTTACATATTTAATAAACGAGCACGCTAAACGAATATTCCATTAGTTAAGGCGACATTTAAACAGTACGCAAACAATATTGATAGTGTTCACATTGCATTTGGCCGAATTGGATGTACATCTTTCTTCGTGAATCACACAAATTAGAATCACATACAATTTGGTATTTTATTCGCTGGAAAGCCGGAGTACTCGGCAAAAGAAATTAATCATTTTCAGAGTGAAAGCCATAGCCGAATTATTATAGGAAAGAAGTTTTAATAAGTTAATATTTGGCGTACATTGTTGTCCGTATGCGTTCAGTAATTATTGAACAATAAAAACGCTAAATCGATTTCGGTGTTTAATAAGATTTGTAAGCAACAACAACCGCTCGCATTTGTCCTGAAGGGCCGCTTGTAACGGTTCAGGTGGCAGCGGCAGAGAGTAAATTAGTTTGTTTTGCTGTGGTAAGGACTTTGCTGCGCGTTAATTTTTTCTTCGGTATTGGTAGGACTTTCAACGATAATAAAACTAAGGGAACGAGTGAGTGGGTTGTGGGAATAGAAGTAGGAAGCACAGAAGTCTGAGCGAAGAGGGAGGCAAGTGAGGAAGAAGAATTTACTTTCACCTGTAACTTTAAGCTCGACAAAGATGCTTGTAGGTGGATGGGTGGAAACTTGGCACTCATACAAACCGCCGTCGGAGACCTGAACGTGCTTTATCAAGAGGCCCCAATTCTGCAAATGACGCACATGCTCCACCATGAATCTATCATCGGCGTTGTACGTCGTTAGTCCGACGGTTAGCAGGTGATAGTCGTGTTTGCGTATCCAGGATACCTGCGAAATGCACACATAAACTTGAGTAAATTTGTTGCTGACTAAATATTTAGTTTTTTCTGGCGCATTATCATCGTAAATAGTGCAAATTGGTATTGCAGCACATCCGATTTTGCCTTGGACGATTACAATTATACGGTTAAACTAACATGTCAAGTTGAATACGTTAAGCTTGCATCAATTTACTAAAAAAAACTGGTATTTTATTGTGTGTAATGTGATATGGTATAAATCGAATACTTTTTGTCGTTTTCGAAATGTAAGTTATGTGTTACGCTTCCTAACTGGGATAAGCACGAGAAAGTGATTGCGAAACTTTTAATTTTTATAAGGTTATTAGGGCATGCGAAAGATAAGCAAATATTTCGCGTAATTAGTGAAAAGCTAAGGAGGAAATAAATCTTTCTCTTCAGGGTGGTGCTAAATGGTTCAAATGTACTATTGAATTTCATTCACATGTAAACATTGTAATGATCAAGTCCGACGTTTGTTAATCGCAAAATAGCACCATACATAAACATCTATGCATACGAATTAAAATTGTTGTGAAAAGGATCAAATAAACAGCGTCGTATAAGGTCCTTTCCCAGCAGTTTCGGTTGTATTCCTACTCTCTGCGTTTCCATGACGTACTCGGTGTTTACGTACTCGTTTTTGCACCGTTTTTGCTTCTTTTCACCTCCAATTGTACGCCTGCCAAAAGACGATTCCCCTGTGTAACGAAGATATAAAAAATGGAAGAGCCTGTACGCTGCAGAGCATAGCAATGCGCCGTTTCATAATTTTCCGGCCAGTGCTCCTTTTCATGCAATAGGGGACCGTAGCTGATTCGCCACCCTCAATGACTCTTTCTTTAATTTATAATTTGTATGGTCCTACGACGATTTAAGCGATTTACCCCTTTGCGCGCAAAGTGATTTTTTACACAAATTGGTTAAGAAAGTTTGGTTTTGCATAAATTTTATGCACGGATTTATTATATACTCACAACGCCCGTATTGAATTTCCGCACAACGCATGGTAGTGTTGCAGTGCCGCCGATTTGCGCCACCACGACGGTGCAGTTTTCCGTCGCAAACACGTTGCCGCCCAGCTTACCGCTGCTGCCGCCGCTGACCGTTTTCGTGCCGCTCTCTTTCGTCTTGTGACGTGATTCATAACTGCGACGCGCCCGCAGCACGCCATTTTCCAGATCTGAAAATATAATTACAACATTTTAAAATGAAACTAATTATTCAAGTAGTAATTTTTCTGTTCGCCCTATGACAAAGTAAAGGCGATCAATTTGTAAGACAAAGAATTCAACAAAATTATTTTGCAAGGTATTTTCATTACAGTTATTTCTGATATGTTTTTGAAAAAAGTCTCTAATTCTTTTAAGTCTGAGATCTGATAAACTTTCGAGAGCGGAAAAGATGGAGATATATATCAATGTCATTCAATTATGCGCCCCAGCAGCAAATCTTACTTTGCTTTGGTCAGTTTAGTAACCATTCCATTTCGTAATATGCGAGATACAAGATAAATAAAATAGCACTAGAAAATTTACTGTACTATGTATCTTACGATGTTATTGCAGCATCTTGTAATATTTATTTTCTTATTAATTTCTCACAGCTATATTTTAAGTGCAGCCTTCGTATGAGGTCGATAGAAATTTCGATAAAAGAATCAGTTTTACTATTATTATTTAATAAAGTGATTTTATATTTAATAAGTTTCACTCATATAATGCGTTTTAATTTGTGATTTAAACATTGATGTAATTTTTTTTGGTGTAATACTTCGAGCAAGTGGAAATGAATCAATCAAGAAGATTTTTGCCTTTTGGTAGCGTAGCACATGAATGGCTTCGTTAATAGTTCGGGTGATTTGCCCACTTTTTAGAAATTCAGTTAGGGTCTGTCCATTTTGTCGGTTGGCGCTAGTGGTATCTATAAACTTGACGGCGGGAAAGTGATGCGCCGCAGCCGTTGACAACCGCAGCTTGACATGATTAATGACAAATAATACAGCTTTCCGATAAAAAATATAAGACATACACTGGAGTTACAATTTGTTTACCATTAAAAAGCACACATTATTTATGAAATTAGGTGGTGATAACTCTACTCAAAAATTTACTAGAATTATTAAACTAAGTTAAATTGCATTTGTAGATGCCGCAAGTTGAATACTTTTGAAATTGAGCATCATATATTCAGTTATTCACTTTCAAGATTATAATTTTATTGTTACATAATACCTCGATGCATTAAAACATTAGTTCTATTGAATATTAAGGTATTATGAAGTATCACAGAGAGCTATAATTAGAGTCTAATTAATATATTGTATTACACTTAGGCTTCGTTGAGGTTAACGTGTGTCTCTTTGAAAAAGCTTGAAAAAACTGACATCAAATTTGCAAATTAAATCAAAAAATTAGAAGTTTGTTGTTAAAATTGATTTTATTAAAACAAGTTGTTTCATGTATTTACTACTTATTAATGATCTTTTCGTACTGATAGATTATTACTAGGATTTTATATGCAAAATTTTAAATAGCGATATAATAGGTATTACAATTCCGTTGGACATTCTGTTGGAATAAGTATACCACAATTATAAATGAAAATACACAGATCTACGTGGTCTGTACGATGCCCGCTACATTAAATTAACATTTAATGCACTTTATTTTGATGAAAATGTCGTAAGTTCTGGAGAGCGTGTTTGTTTTGCCACATGATTGGCGACATCGAAATAGCAATTTCTTTTATGTATCCGTTTTGTGAAGGCACTACGGATCTACATATGCGGAAACGCATTTCGAACATAGTCTTGGGAGTAGACAATCGGGCGGAAATCTTATTTAAATTTATATGCCAGGTGCTTGGGGCGGCGGCAAGATGAAATTATGGTGTGAGAGAGACCAAGCGGAGGCGGTTTCATAATTTAAGAATGTGTACCAGGCGCGCCATCACCAGCGAGAGAATTGCGCGCAAGGACGACGTTGGAAGTTGCCGTTGCTACCGACGCGCTCTTGGCAGAGAGAAACCAAAATTTATGTACTGCATATAAAGAGAAGGGAAACAAGAGCTGCGACGTGTCGGGTGCTGGGCGGCCCTTTAATAAATAATCACAACCGTATGAATATTTATAACAAAGTGAATCTTTAATTGTGGCATGTGTGTTAGCCAAAAATACGAATGCGTCAAAATTTTGAATAAGTATAATTAGAAATTCGATAGCATAGTATAAGAAGTTGTAATAATAGGCATTGGCCATGGAAGTTATAATCATAATCTTTGTGGTCAATAATTTTAACAGTATAAAACTTGGTGACGGTTTCGCAATTTAATTTCACTTGCGCATTTTAGCAACTTTCAATAATTTGTTCCGCAGCTTGCTGAGCCTCAAATTAAATACTGATGTTGATTTAATTTCGTACTTGGCATACGGTGGTGGAATCAGTAGTAGTCAGTGAGTTGTATATGGGCGTCGTAAAGTTTAGTTCGTCCTGCAAGTCCTGCGCGGTGTAACCAGACATCGATTCAGCGCGCTGCAACGGTTTCATTTTTTCCACTTTAAGCAAACGAACAATTCGCACTACCCATTTTGTCTCGTATCTATCTGCAATGGGCCAGGACTATTTGGTACGAGAGAAACTGTTACACCTTCAATATTTCAACATTAATAGTTATTACCTTTTTTGATAGAAAACGAAATCAAATCGAGTCGAATAATTTTGAAATTGATATTATGAATTTCCAAGCCTGATGTTATTTGATTAATTACGTCAACTTGAATTTGTATCGAATCGGACTTTTATTGTGAACAAGGAACAAAGCTTAAGCAAACGCTAAGGTGCAAATCGGGTATTGCTGACAGACGCATAATGAAGAGAGCTCAAAAAATACGTTCACATTGTGGGCATTCCGCATCAAAAAATCTGATTGTTTTAATGGTATCTACAACTAATGCGTTCATACATTCAGCATTTTTCTGTGCATGTCTGAACACATTCTAACACATTCTATCAAGTTACCGCAAGCGCGACTGAACGGAGGCCGGCTGCGTCCGTGCTGCTGGTGTTGAATCAAAAATGCGCGTGCATTGTGGAAATTCGCGTGTGACACGCAAGTAGCACAATTCTCAATGGAGTAGCATTCGTGAGAGGCAAAAAATGAACTGCAACTGCCGCTACTTTATTATTAGATAATCCACGTTTTACGGCAAGGTGTATTATTGGAATTGTAAATAATTTAAGTACCCTGGCGAGCTGAGATGAAACACAATTCTACACCACTTCTGCTTAGTCAGTATTCGGGTATAAATTAAATTATAGTGGTGAATTAATTAAGAGGGGCATTATATTTAGTAGACATAAGCGATTTCTATATTCGCTTTCTATTAACAACTAAAATGTGTAAGAAATGGTCGATTACTCATTATTTTTTGGAAGTGTATACGCGATCATAAATCGGAAATTCCCACCTGACCAGAATTGAATGGAGTGAGGACACATGCACCGCCGCCGAGGGGGGTGGCGTGCGTCGCTTGTCGAGTGGACACAATGGAATAGCAATGAGGATGGAGCCCGGAACGAGACAACAGTCCTGGGAATGCCCAGCTTGGTCGCTAACAGCATCAACAAACAACAACGCTATCGCAAATTGAGTAAAACAAACCGGGTGCGCGTATGCGCGACACATGCGCGAAGATAGAAGAGCAAAAAAAGCAAATCGAAACGCAAAAGAACACGCACTGGAAAAAAGAGAATGCTGTTTGACTAACGTAAACAAGCTTTATTTTTGCATTAATGTGAAAATGCGATTTATATGCTTTGCACAGTCGCAGACCCTTTTAGATTGGTCTGCTCGGAACGAATTTTTGGTGAGTTATTGCTGTTTTGCACAGACAATTCAAATTACAATTTGTTTTGCTTTATCTATTGGCGATGCTTAATATGATGATTTTTCGTATCTATATTATTTAGATATCAGCGTATTTTATAATGGATAATAATGTGTACGACTAGCGCTTTACCGCTTTACATTAAAGACTTGATATGCATGCAAATATAAATGCCTAGTTAATCGAAAATATATATTTAAACAAGAAGCATTTTAAGCGGATAAAGCTGAAAAAGGCGCAATTTGAGAAACTGAGTCATATTCCAGGTTCCCAGGTTCTCTCAGCATACAGAACTTGGAATAGCAAGACATTTATTTGTATTTGCAGCCGTCTGAAAATTTCCGTTTCCGGTCGTTTTTCTTTAGGGAGCTGCAAACGTTTGCAAGGAATCATGATGGGCAAACACAGCTAGCTAAACGTGGGCATTTTCAATGCCTGCATCATTGCGGTGAGCATTGCAAGATAATGAGATATCAGCCGAATAAACATTAAATTGTCCAGAAAACTTACAGTTCATTTGGATTGGGTAACAGAAATCAAACAGCAATCTTGTAAGGAAATTATATGTTCAAAATTTCTCCAAGTAATAAACGATTACACAGTATTTGTATACGGTAACTTGGAATAAAGTGTATTTGTAATGAAACTTAGTGATGGTAAAATTATATTTATCATTTTGAGATATTACATACACTAGAAATAAACACTAGATTTAATATATGCCAAAGAGAATATTATGTGTCCTTGCTATCTGGCGAATGAACTTCGACCGAATTACTATTGTATTAAAACTCTGAATCATTATTCCGCCGATTACAAGTTGGCGTTTGTTAAGCGATGAGACCTCATATATTTAAAATAGATAATTAGGTGAAAGTGTATTGTTCCCCGGAAACATGTAAAATCCATATTGGAATGCATGCAAAAATATATTGTCTGTAATGTACCTCAAATTGAGGAACAAATCATGACGGATAAAAAGCCATACAATTTTTCGATTAGTTGGGTTGAACACCAGGCTGTTCAAATAATATAAATATTTGTGGATACGCTTTTTACTGCGTTGACGGCGTGCAAAAAAAATTTAAAATATATGATTACAAGCGGTATCATTGGCGATAAGGCAATGTGCAGTCAATCTCTTTTCGACTGCTGAACGAATTAAATACGTATCATGGCAACCGCGATGCAAACGTGCAAAGCCCTTCAACAATGGCGTCGTGCGCATTATCCACGATGCGTAGTACATGCACAAACGAGATGCGTGCGCTATATGTACGCAACGTATTCAAACGTTTATGTCACTGCCTCGCGAAGAGGGTGACATACGGGACGAAAAGTAGAAGGACGTGTTTTACGTGGTAGACGGCTCGAAATAGTGTAATGCAATCGGTTCGTATCGGATTTTGAAATGATTGCGGTGGCGGCTCCTTTAGAAAGGAGGTATTGATATCGCCAGGCTTGAGGTTGGCGTTAGCATTTAGCGCGATGTTGTAGGATAGGCGAACAAATAAGAACATTGAAATATACAAAGTGTTATAACTTTTATATATGGGGCCAAGGCAAAACGATCTAAAAAAATAGACACGTATTCGATTTGAAACGAACGAATGCACACACCATACAAACGCATATAGAAAGGAAACAACGTAGCAAGGATTTTTCGTGTGGAAAAGGTCGCAAGAATGAGCACTGCATTTATATCGAATTTTAGACATATTGCGTTCAAGTGTCTGTAACTTACGAATGCGGTAACGAAATCGACGAGGCAATCTTTTATGCCTTGTATCACGTTTTGTCATAGCCTTGTGCATTTATTTATTTCCCTACTATTCCGGCTTGTTGATGTGTCTACTGGCGTTGACTGTTGGATTTTGCAAAGCGGGGCTGCGTTCATATCAGGCAGATGTACCTCGTTGGTAGAAATCTACAATCGTTATGGAAATGTAGTTATCTTTAATAATATTCATTTCAGTATTATCAGCTGGCGTACAATTCTGTTAAATCGATTGTCTTCCATTTAATATACAAATAGGAAAACCTTTGTATGAGGAATGCGCGAATTGCAAACTGTTCTTCACACAGTACTTTTATAACAATATACATTTCGATAAATAACTAACTTAACTATGTAACACTGCCTCTAAGTATTTATGTTTGAATTAAGTGGGTTTTTCAAATATTTACCCCTCTGCATGAAGCCTTTTCCTTGCTAAATCCCTTTGATATTGAAGATACATTCCGTATCTGGCTGAATTGTTTTGAGTCACAAACATACTAATTCAACTTGTTAAAGTCAAATATGTTTCTTTTAATAATCAACATTGTTATACATTACTTTTATATAATATTGCGTTCAACTCGATCGTAAACAAAGCAAAAATAAAACAAAATAAATTTATAAATATAATAGACTTATTAAAACGCAAGAAATACCTTACTTTTTCAATGTGCTCTATTCGAATTGTGTGGCGCATGAATGTAGTGTTTGTAGAAGCAAGAAGGACGATGGTATAAAAATAACTCAAATACAATAAATATATTTCCTTCCTTCAGCGAAGCGATTTCCATTGCCTGTGGCCGTGCGTTATACTGAAATGACTTTTCGATGGAGTGCGCCAACGAATGTGGCGCTTGTTATCCTTATTCAGCCGCATGCTTTAAAGCGTGTGCGGCACAGATCTTTCATAACAAAATAAATAACTCGAAATCCTTCATTCAGCGCTATTTCAGTGTTTGCGTTGGGCGCAAAGGGCGCTTATATTTTTCGAATGACTGTGATATCAATTCTATAATCGAAAAGCAATCCATAATGTTTATAGATAACTTACTTACACATCTTCTATGGTCATGTCAATAAATTGTGTTTATTTTATAACGCTGTAGTGGTATTTTAATCATATTGTATGTTATGAAATATTATCTAAAATAAAATCGGGCGGAGGATAAATACTTGCTGACGACTCACTTGCAAAGACCTCCGTTGAAAGAAAGACAAATACGATGAGGAGTATTAAACACTTTGATGATTTTTTGACGCGAACGTGTAGCAAATCCATTTCCTGGGTGTCCGCCGTTCAATTATCGTGCACTTTATTATCACTACTTGAGAGCGATGCCGATGATAAAAATAATTCTTCTACATGTTGCGTTGGTTCGTCCATTTTGATATTAATTAAACTACGTTGCTTACGTTTGGAAGACAAGCTGAACGTATTGTTGTGTAGTGTACTGCAAAATAAAAGTGCGTTAATATTTCACTATTTGCGTGGATATATAAATTGAAGCTACTTCAAATAACCACAGCACAAGGTTGCCTCAACCGAACACTCTTTCTAATGATATCTCTTTTCGCTTTGTGATGATTCTATCGTGGAAGAAACAAGTTTATGCTTTAATTATATATTAATGTGTATGATAGAAGAGGCCAAGTACAATAGAAACTATTATTTCTGGGCACACTTGGTATACTAGTAATTTTGCATCAATTAATTTGCTATAATAATTTTCTGTATTACAAAACAATTACATCGATTAAAAAATTTACTTGCGAGTTAATAATGTTGAGTTGTACCCAGGTTCATCGCGCTGTTTTTTAATAAATCTTTTTTGATACTTGGGCACATTGGATTCATGTTGCGATCGCTACTTACAGAAGTGTTAATTCTGTAAACAGTCAAATATCGTTCGGTGTTTGTGCAAGTTCTTTAAATGCTACGGTGGAGCAAACATATTCATTTGTTAATATGCAGAGCAGTGATGATTGAAATTCACTATTGGGGTTAGCAACGTCGGTATTGAACGCTCCGGTAATTTTAAATCAAATAAAATCTAATCCTTTTCCGCACAAATGGCGTTTTGATTGACGAATTGGTGTGCTGGTACGCTGTTGGTGGCCTTCACACTGCGGTCGTTATGCTCATTCTTGCTTAGTTTACCGCCAAGTTGTTTCACTATCTTGTTAACAATAATATCTCCTTCGACAAGTTTAGCTCCGGTGAAGTTAATCATTCTAATTAACGTTTTAATAGGTTTGGCGCTACCGATAAATTTTTAAGTACGTATGGTACGAAGAAATATTGCATAATCACTAGGTATACGAATTTCCTTTGCGTGCACAAAATCCTTGTGTAACAGCAAAGCAGCAGAAGAGCGTAAGGAGCATCAAGTGTGCATGAAAATGTTGAAGGACGACGTATGAGTCAAGTTAAGACCCGGATGAGTTGTCTTTACCTTCGATGATAGCGCGTCGGTCGCCAACGAAAACACTGCGTATTTGTTTGCTCTGTGCATATTTTCTCATTTATTTCACATAGCAAGTGATGCAACCGCAATTTACAGAGAACTATATACAGTGACATCGTTACGAAGTGAAAATTGGATAAAATTGAACGGTAACTTATCATTACATTTCCTCTATTTATTGGGGGTGGATTCAAATACGTCAGGTGCTTGAGTGTGTAATTGTGACAGCTAAATCATGTGTAAGTAATTCTCATTCCAATAACAACTAAAATGTGTATAATTGACATTCGCACATATATCTTTGAATAAGTTTTTCATTTCAATTGCAATTATTGAGATTTAGTTTCTATAACGAAACATTCTTTCGTTATTTTTATATATTTCATTGAAAATGTTTATAATGAGGATCAACTAGATGAGACTATTGAGAAATAATTAACCTATTGGGAAATAATTAGCAGGAAAAATGACTTTTCCAATTTTTTAAAAGTTGATAGAATTCGTCGAAAATGAGACAAAGTACAAATTATGCATGAATAATAAAATATGCTACAATACCATACTTTATCGAAATAAGATACGTTGTCGAATTGCTTAATTTATCTTCTATCACTCTGGAAGCGCTGGATTCGTCAATGAAACGTGCAACGTGAAGACTGCATTTTCCATGTGTGATGATTTATTATCTTCGCTTTTTGTTTATATTTTCCATATGTTACCACTCAGCGAGCACAGCAGAATTCGAATGTGCCGACCTGTTTTTTGCTAGTTATTTTGTTCTAGCATTGCCCGGACCGATAGTGTTGCTCGCCGAATTTCACTAACTTCTTAATTATAATCCCAGTATGCATTTGTGCCTGATGCACTCGTTACTACATTACTATATGCTTTAGTTTGCACAATAAATCGTACTTTTCACAATATTGTCATCGTGTAACTTTTGAATTCCACCGTGAACCGCGCGAGATGGATGAAGTCACTCAATTCACATGAGATTGCCGCCGTAAAATATGCATCTTTACGTATACAAGCGGTCCGCACTGATGGAGCAAGTAGGTTGATGCGAACCGGATGATGAATCGCTAAACATGCGTCGTCACGGCACAAACCGCACTGAAATTCGCTTCGTTTAGCGTCCGCGCTCGGCCCCCCACCGTGCAGCCTTCGTTGCTACCACCGCCTCCGGCACATGCGCTCGTTGTTGTTGCTGCCGTTGTCACCGCCGAACCACCGCCGCCGCCGCCAGTCTCACCAACAACTTTTATGTATTACACAGAGCTGCCCCCGATGATGATAGAATTCACAATTCAAGAAATGATTTCGTCTTTGGTAAAACCTGAAAAATAAACATATTTTACGAAAGTGCGATAGATAGTTCGAGTTCTAATGATAAATGCTGATCTTAGACAATATCGCCGGCCGCAGTTCTTTTATGTCGTTTCGCTTTAGCTAGGGAGTATCCCATTCTCAATGCATTGGTAATAATTCTAATTTAAATGATTTGAAATCTGGCGAATTTTTATTACTTACAATAATGATGACAATTTGCAAGAGATGTATCATCTATGCTAGGCATTAATGCTTTGTTCAGTTTTGTTTTTGAATACACTATGATTTTTGACATTGAACTTATAAGTGAATAATTCCCTATGAAAATTCCATAATGATGCCGCGTACATAGGCTTTATTTATTATTAATGACCCACTTGATTGGGGTTAATTACACTTGACTCGCTAATTGTACTCACATCTGAAGTGCGCTGGCGGCGGCGACTTCAGACGTGCGCGCGCGCATACTTGCGTTCCAAGGATGGGCGGCGAACCCGACCGTTGGGTCCTGAAAGCGCTTCCAAGTCATAGTTGTGCGACGACAGCACTTGACATTAATTAATCTAAAAATGCTTATTCCACGTTTCGTATCACGCTCGCAATATATTATCGCATCAAACACTTTATTATGCTTTAGGTTTATATTCTAGCATTGAAATAATAAAAACGATCTGTCGGGCGATAGTTTTACCTCCCCATCTCAGCATGCTAGACAATAATTAAAACCCACAAGTTTGAATAATTAAATAAATTAAAAATAAAGATCAGAGGTAAATCTTGGAATTAATATTTTAGATTCAAAATGTAGGTTTTCCGGTGAGAAAATATGAATATCAGACGAAAGTTAAGAACGAATGTTGGGACTAGACTGAAAGGACAAGGACAGCCGTAAACTTGTGATGACAAATAGGCATTGTAAAAATGGAAGAGCAGATAAGCGACGACTGGGATGTTGACGGCATTGAGAACGCACTCTCAGTGCAAAGGAAATGAGCGAGATGCGGGAAATTTTATAATAAGGATAATAAGAGAAAATAAAAGAATTGCGAAGTGAAGGAAGCAAAGCACTGACGCCTTTTCGTATATGTGCATGCAATTTGACTTAGTAATGGGAAGAGCAGAATTAGCCCATATCCAACGTAAAGCATCAGTTTATTATATTAATGCGTTATTGAGTTGAGTTGTCAAGAAGAGTTTTTTGAAAGGCGATTCTTGTTTTCGACATCTATATGGAATAAACCTTTGGATAATATTTTGACTGAAGCTTCAATGGAAGCAATTCTAGTATTAATATGGAACGAGAAGTTTTTCTAGCTTTGTTTGACATCTACAAAACTGCGAACAATTTAACGCGTTCGTTGCAACATCTACATTATATTGTGCAGACTTAAATCAACGTTCATATGTGTACATGTTAATTTTGGACGTTTATTACTCTTGAGATATTACGTCATTTCATCTTTTTTATGTGTATTGAAAATATTTAATTTTCAATAGCCATGGCAGCTTCAGGTCGGCAATTTGGAGTAGTTTAATAGAAAATGTATTACTAAAGTGCAATCCATTTTAAATACTACAAAAAATTGAATAGATGTGCAACATTAGTAAGTTATTCAGCTATTTATACCAGATCTTTGACCAGCTGTCAATGTTAAATTACTTAACGTGTTTGAAAAATATTGCGTTTAGGTTATACATTATTCTCGAATAACTCCTTTTTTAAAAAGCGATAACTTCTTAACTACTATAGCGTTAGCCTTTCAGATGTATGAAAATTAAACAATCTAATATTCTTTGTTAGGATCAAATTCCATATTGCGTAAAGTAATTACCCAAATAATTATAATAATGTCGAACTGTTTATATTTGACATATTGGAATTGCTCAAATGAATCATTGACAGATAAATAATTAAAACATCTGTGAAAGATGTTACTAATTTTTCTTTTATTACCTACATAAGTTCGTTAGATAAAGCTTGAAACTATTCAATGATATTGGTAGTATACAGTGTACTCAAATATATCTTCTTATCAACCCACATCTTATTCTTAAGTGTGATCAAGAAATTGTGATGAAATATGTACCTGTTTTGATTAACCACAATCATATATTACAGGTTTATTTGGTAATGACAACAACATTGAAAATACTAAGATGCATTCGATAGATGAGCGTTTGGTTATTATCAATTATAATCATTGTCTTCATCCGCTTTTTTTTCGATAAAACATCTTTCGATTCCAGGATCGGAAAATGAATTCTAAAAACTTGCAGAACTCTTTGTAAATAATTGGTATTTAATGCATACAGAAAAGTTGATCTTCGAAGAATGCAGGAATTAAGTTTGCTAAGAAATTCATAAATACAGGACGGTTGTTTGCGGTTTGTTTGCGTAGCAAAAGAAGTTAAAATTTTTAATACTATTTCTGTTTCGGAATATAAGCGTGCAAACGAACAAAACGAATATCGTGTTGTGCAAGGAAGTGTGTCTTCTAAATGCCTCGCATTTGGCAGCCGCGATGGCGCGTTCGCGCGATAGCGTCCCTGTTTAATGGCACGTGCCACATTATCAGTTGGTGTACGAGTTTTCACCGCTTCCCACCCCACTCCGATGTGCTTGGCACATTTTCTACGGGTGGCTAGTGCCAGCAAATACTCCTTCCGAGCTCGTGCATTGTCGAAAAAGCGGCTAATAACATTGCTCCAACATGTCAGGGAGCGGTGATTTCATGCAAAGGAAATTTTGATTTAATGCAAATGCCACTTATTACCGCCGCCAACTACCTACGTTCGTGCGGTGGCAAAAGTGGTGGTACGATGGGCCTTTTTCCCACCGCTTCATTCACTAACGTTTACGCATCGGTGCTGCGGCGCATGGCGGTGATGTTGTCAATTCCGGTAAATGCTGAATAAGCTCGATCAATCTCTTTACGAGAGTTGAAAAAGGTGTTGTTGAAATGAACATAATTAATTTTATTTGTTATCTATTATACATATATAGGTGACAGAATTAGTAATTACAAAGTCGATTTTAAAATTATTGAAACATGAAAATGCTCACATTGGTAATTATCTTGCATTAATTGCTTGTTGAAATTTACAGTCTAAAAAAATTGTAAATTGTTTATATTCTATGAATCTTATATTTGTAAAATTGAGATCAGGTTTTTTCCTTTGAGCAATATTCGGTATTCATTCCTGTTTCTCAACGAAGGAAATTCGAATAAAAATTAATGATAACATTATTATGGGGTTTAACGTTTTATAATTGAGTAAGTATTTTATTTTACATGGAGTAGGTTGTTGTGGAGTCGCGCAGCTCAATTGCGAACACTACACGCGAATTTAATTCTTCTAATGATAGCAGAGATAAATTCTTTTTCATTTTCTTTAAAGCGCCCATATATATGGGACGAGTAAAAGATGTTTATTACAAACTTTACAGTGCAATAAATGCACAATTGACAAGGATCATAATCGTGTTTTATGATTTGTTATAAAAACCTAGGCGACGATGAGTTCCAATCTTTACCTCGTGGGGTGAATTAAAACGACAATAAATCCAACATCGCAATTAATCACGATTTAATTGATTGTGAAACAACTTGCTATTAAACTCGGACGCTATATTTTCCAATTACCTTTTACGATTCGCTCCTTAGCAATCATGTTCATTATGTTATAACGGAAAGGATAACTTCGAGCGTCCTAACAAAAATTTTCACTGCTTTTGAAGTTCGTGACATATTTGTTTTTATGTCAGCTGTGATAATTAGCAGCCTAAAATAAAAATACATTTTTTAAATAATTGTGTTTATCACACACTTTCATATTTCTCACGGAAATTCATTCGAATCATTAAACAATACAGAGGTCTCGGAAGAATAACATAGAATTATACATTAAATTAGAATGAGAAAAACTAATTAAGAAATGCACTTGCAAAAAAGCAAGCTGCTAAAAATTATTTAGTCCCGATGAGATTTGAAATTGTATTCGTATTGTGCTATGCCATGTGTGTGCACCTGATTTTAATTTAAAAATGTATACAATAATTAAGTGCACCACTCGAATCATGACAAGCATTAATTGCAAAAGGGTTGTTACATTCGCATGCACCCGCACAACTTTTCTGTCATGAGCACCAACGCGAAATTCTAATCCGTATTAACGTTTACTTTCCAAAAAGTTCATCAAATAACCATACTTGGAGCTTTTTTCTATATGCTACTTAACAATGGACTGTTTTTTGTGTCCCAAAATGGAGATTTTCGCAGATCATAATAATTTCTCAACGATTAATAATGACAAATTTCTCTCCCGAAACGTTTATTCTGCACGTTATATAGTTAAATGTGTAGACTTGATTTGAATTTAGCACGTTAAATGCGAGTCGCTCCGCATCATACAATAACAATTCGTTTTCTTAGGACGTAGGCTATCAAATGCTAATCAATATCCCATTGCATATTTCTTACGTTAATGCCATACGATGATGATGATGTATGAGTGCTTTGGTTGTCGAACAGCAAAGAGCAATCGCTGACCTTAGACGCTGCCACATTCTATAATCCATTGGAATACAATATTCATGAGACATGAAATGATGGAATGGCCGGCACATGATCCAAACGTGTAACGAAATACATTGTGTAATATTGTGTAATTGCATAAGAGAGGAAAACCTTATCATATGCGTTCATATGATCTCGCAAATACATGACACGTTTTTGCTTCATTAGCAAATTGTTATAGTGATAACAGCATTACCTTGCTTTTTCCTATTCTAACTCATATTCCAATCAAAAATAAAACTTAAAAAATGGAATAAAATACAAATTATTGGTCGTATTTCAAATCTATTTATGTATATATAGTATATATGTATATATACATAATTGTATATTGCAATTACAGTACTGAATTGTAAGCAACATTATTACTAGAATTTTTGAAGAATATTGATATACAATGAGTTTTATCCGATGAAATGATAATAAAAATCATTATTACGACTTTCGGGCATTGAAAACAAAATAATAATCAGTGATATTATATTATATCATATATTTTTCATCGCATAACTTTTAAATTTGGCATATATAAAAATCTCCCAATTTGTTTATTTAAGTTGTATTACTAAAGAAATGTTAATGTAATTATTACATAAATTTAAAGTCGTAGAAATCTTGAGAGAAACGCAAGTAGCGAAAATTACAATGCATATGATGAAAAAATGTACTACAGGATTAAGTTGGTTTACAGACCAATTGTTATAGTAATAGCTTCTCGATTGAGATAGTATTTTCCCAATCTTATACTTTTCGGTATATATATTCAAAAATTAAACGTTTTCGGATTAAAATCTTTACATTTTTAGATTCCATAATATTGGTTTCGATCATGGGCATGTTTATTTTTGCACTCATCAATATTTATGTGCCTTGGATATTTTACGGTTCATTATACTCCTTTTCCTCAGTGCATGTCTCTATAAGTAGCAGTTTCTCAAACGACTTTACACTACTTGGCATGATTGTAGGTCGTGAAATCTATTCCATTTTTTAACTTCTCTGGCAGATACTTTAACAATTTCAATTGGTATCGAATTGTACAAGCACTTTATTTAATTTGGATTAATTGCACTGGTCAGTTGATACGTATTTAAACAAATGTTTCTGCATCATTATCAAATACTTGATTATTAATAATTTAACTTGGTTATACCATCAACAAATAACTATATACGGTAGGGGATTTATAAAGTAGGGGATTTATAAAGTGCAAAAGTGAACAATTTTATGATTAGGAAATACACATTTATTGTATTTCTTTACAAGATATATATTAGCTTTATTATTGTGTCGATTTTAGTAGGGGGAAACATTCACTTACTAAAATTTTGTCTGAATTTCATTATTCACACATATTATTGTGAGAAATACTACTCACAAACGTTTTATTACAATCATCATGTTGTCCCCGTGCTGCTGCTTGATTACGTATCATTTGAAACCGATTTTCTAATTTCTCAATTGACGTGTCCAAGGAAATAATTTTTGTTGTTTGTTATGTTCACCCAAATCATGAATTGTACATTATTCCTGGCTGGATGCAAGATTTACGTGATTTTTACGATGCAGTGAACACCGCAAGGGATAAAAGGCAACAACTATATTTAGTCGCAGTCGAACGCATCCGATAAATACCGATTAGACAAATCGCACGTAAATCCTATTCCATATTTACATAAATTGGGCAGCCATGCTGGCTTGATGTTACATTGCTGAATAAAAAGTTTCTTAGATAATTAGACTGTTAAATGTACGTTAAGGCTGTTCGTGGAAAACAATTTATTTGGGCTGTAACAATGGTCATTGTTTTATTCAATTCATTAAAATGATGATTAAAATACAAATAATTTGGACGTAGCCTGGAAATAGAATTCACAAGCAAAATTTCATAATACAAAAACAAAGTTCGCAATCAGCGCAAAGCATTATAGCAGTTTTTTATAGTATTTCTTTTTTGTTCCAATAATCTTTTTCTTTAAGTCTTCCAATGTCAAAATGCGTTTAGTTAAGCTTTGAGTTACTTACAAGCTCAACATTTGTGTGTTGCATAACAACTCTCCGCTTGGTTGACTCTCGGCCCAATGGCACTCAAGCGCAAACTTGTACTCTCGCTGTTACCGAGGACCTGCTGCAACGTAAATAATTCAATTCTAAACCGCTACTATTTTCCGTTTAACCCTTATAGATCAATTGGCAGATCAAACGAAAATATACACATACTCGTCCCTAGTAACTGGTCGTACGCGGTCGCATTGAGCACACACATTAAATCCCCACCTGCTGAAATAAATCTGGCTATCGAAGAAGTCACTACGCAAAATGGAGCTCTTTCGGGTGGCATTATTTGTGCTATCCCGAACTGGCATTCTCCGTCGGAAAGTGAAATCAATTTTCGTTACTTTACAGGAGAAACCCTTATGCTTTGCTCTAGCATGGGTAAATCTTGCAATTTATGACGAAAGCAACACAGTCAGTGACCCAAATCTAAATGGGAACATTAAATATGTATATCTCGAATCACTACATGCTTTTATAAAACATGTATCGATTTTAATATACCATACCTACCCACAACAGGTTATTCAATTTCAAAATTGATAATAATATTTAACATGGAACTCAAAATTTCCACGGACATTCGTATCTTGCCGAAGATTTACTAATTTATCCTTTTTACTTTCATCAGTTGCACATATACTATACACGATTACAAAGTTTTGAAATTTATTGGTTGATAACACACAGAGGCAAAATATTACAATTTTATGATATTTTAAAATTGTTTATGATATTCCATATTAAAGTTGATGTTTGTTATGTCATTTATATGAATAGTATAAGTTAACGTTTTTTTAAATTTATTTAATTGTGGATAATTGTATAACTATAATCAAAAATAGATATCTACAAAGCTAAGGGCACTTAATCGCATTTATCAAATGAAAAGTTTTATTATATTTATAGACTATAATATCAATGAGTAATAATCAAATACCGGAATCATTAAACTGCACTGTATCATATATTAACACACTGTATCATATATAGTTTAATGATGAGAATATATATTGTATAAAACAATGTCGTTCAAAGCACCGTTTCGTGCACACCTACTGGACCCTATGTTAAGTCATCCAGTTGTTCTTTGGCTTACACTGTTCACAGCTCGCTTTCGGCGCTGTAGCATAGGTGCACATTATTTGAAAATTCACGAGAGACGTATGCATAATGGGTGCCAAGGGACCATTTAGCACACTTGGCCAACAATAAACGGGCATCACAAAGCCCCCCCCCCTTCCCCCAACTATCCTCGAATATGTGTACACGACCATACAGAGCAGGCTAAGAAGTCTACGTAATTAACATTAAATTCGAAATCGTCTACGAGTTAGCCTCAATGATTAATACCTTCTTGTTTTGAGAACTTAATTATACGCTTGTTACATATTTTGATAGTGACATCATTGATAAGAAGCATTTTACTTCTTTTATTGATATGTTTATATATTTTGATGCTATACAGATTCAACACACTTGCGTAACATGCCACTATTTAAATATCCACTTTTTTGCGCATAAAAACAAATAAAAAACAGCATGCTATACATAAAATTTAATAATATTACCGACAAATGTCCATCATTCCATAAATGTAGAAGAACAACGTCAACAAAAAGCAATGCATTGATATGTGAGGGGCGTACGCTGCCGGGTAATCGACTGATGGCTATAAATCATATTAAATCGCCAAAGAAAGAGATATTGGAATTCTTGTGCACTGGGTAGCCGCACACGAGCCGCCGCCGTGGCAAACACGCGAATGATAAACGAGGGTATAATATGAAAAATCGTGATTTTAATGAGTTTTTAAGCAGTGTACGGGAACGCGCCCGCGAGCGTCTCAGCAAAACTTTCAAGTTTTTTATTTGCCCGCTCCAATCGGCTTCGAACTTTTTAGGTTTTCTATAGATCAGCATTTCCTATACTAATTTATTGCAGATTGGAAAATGCAAACGAGGCCCACCGAATCATCTTAGATGTATGTTTGTATTTTAATATCAAATTTTTGAGTTTACCAATACTGAGAGCAATTTTGTTGATAGTTCCGGTAGAAAAGCATGCTGTTAATATTTTCATTTATATAAAGTCTGTACTAATTCTTCGTATTAATATATGAACAGTCAGCAGTCCTTGAAGGAATATCTACAACGAATAGTTCTTGTCAAGCTACATAGTTAGCTTGACAATAATATGTATTCAATGATTTGAATAGAAATTATCTGAAATCAATAATCGAAGGAACCGAAAATTGAGTTTTCTTCAATTGGAAAATTTGCAACAATTCTATTTTTGAATAGAAGAATATTGGTCATTTAAGAAATCCCCAGAAATTACTAAAATTTCCTTCTATCTTTCACCTCATATTGGCAGCGGGCGTGCTGTTGCAGTGCAGGATGGTCATTTGCAACATGCCACCTACTGTCTTCTCAGCTGCGTATTCCTTGGTTTTCCTGCTTTTTGCGTTAGGATTCATGTTCGACTGAAAACTGTTCGAGCGCGCATTCAATTTCATTGAATAGTAATATTCAATCCGGATGGTCTGGTCCTAGCACATTTATTGCCTACCGCGCACTCACCTGTCCTATGCCATGCTAGTTGCATGTCGTTAATAAAGGCACCCGGCAGGCTGAAGAGGGTCTTCGGGCTCTATGGAGGCGCATGCTGAATCCTGCAGAGCATATCTTTGCGGGTTTCTATTCCTTTGTATCTCGAATGTGTTATTCGCACATTCCATAAGCACCAATTCCTAAATGCAATTGGAGATTTTACGTCAATGTTCAATTACTGAAATCAATTAGAAATACGTCTTATTTCTTTCTTTGCTTCCGCTGTAAATGGCTATTGCTTTACGATTATTTTACTGTGACCGATAGGTGCAATGTATAATCAGAATCTTTATAGATAATACTGAATCTATCAAGCACCCTAAGGTAATATTTATGTACCTTAAAATATTACCTTACCTTAAAATATTAACACATACTCCATTAATGAAACAGTAACGTGTCATTATCCAATTCGTGGAACGTTAGGTGGATAATTTGTACTAAATAAACAAGCGTATTAACATGAATTCATAATAACAATACATGAAAAATAATAATATATTTATTGCTTTTGTGACACAACATAAGGGCACTTAATCGCATTATTAAACATAATTTTTAAAAGATATTGTTAAATAAATTATCAATGATATGAAATGTCCTTATTTAATCCAATGCTTTCACTATTTTAAATTATAGTAATTTGTATTATCATACTTATAATCTTTTTAATTGTTATATGGTAATTATAATTATCTTTGATCATGACCGGTATATAATCTAGAATACGGATAAAATTAGTCGCTAGTTTACTATTGTGAATACTGTGTGCTCATAATGGAAATCTGTTCAGGTTCATCAAGGATACCACATTGCGTGGGTGGTTTTCCATTGTCGCATCTGAACAATAAATCGCCGCGTACTCCTGTTGAACTTAAGGGTAGTCGAGCTAAATTGAAGTCAACCGCTTGTCGGCAACTCTTTGCAACCTTCGAAAAGTTATCATGGAAATTAGAGCCTACAACTTGTTCGTCCATTATTCCTACGCTGCAGAAAGTATTTCCACATCCTGCTCAACGTTCAGAGCGCATTAAGAAATCGCTACGAAGACGTAGAAGAATTCCCATTCCTGGTATCGATATCTTATTGAGTCCGAGTGAGCACCGGTACTTTGCCGATGACAGCGGTGATGAGTGTGACGATCATATTCATCAGACGCCTAAATTTCGTTATAGGAATACTTTTCCAAGAATTAATATGAATGTTATTTTACGAGCTATGGAAAATGATATAATTTCTGTATCTATTCTAAGTAACCGAAGTTGGTGGACAACACTTCCAGTCGAATATGCTTTTGAGTCAAGTTATTTACATATTAATGGGCTCACCGAAATTATGTATCTGCACGATTACATAATACAGCATTTTCCGGTGAGACAATATAGGTATGCCCCGGCTCCAGATGGGCAACAAGGTTTCTCTGAGCTGACTAACTGTATTGACAAAACATTTATCGAAAACCCCATAAGAGATGATGGCTGCTTAATCGATAGTAATAGGGTAATTGCTAAAAATCTAATGTGCGTGAATCAGCCGGATGTCTTTTCGGATGTAAACGACTGTCGTGCTTTGTCGTTAGAGGAAAACGAAAGATATAAATCAAAGGACAAACAGGAAGACGAATTGTTGCCTGGAGAAGGCGATGTAGATAAGTTCTGTGATAGGGAGTTCTGGTGCTCTGAAGAACAGGAGATGCTGTACTACACTATCAACCAGTTTGATGAATTCAGTAATATGGATGACCAAATTAACGAAGCGATCTGGGTTCACGAAAACAAAGAAATCATGATCAATCGAGATCCGTTCATGGGTAATCCAGATTCATTATTATCACCCTCAGTTTTGAAGCCCATGAGGAATGGTGAGAAAGCATTTGTTTTTGTGTTCGAGCTTGATTATGCTAACCATGAATTTTGAAGAAGGCAGGGCGAGTCTCTGGTTTCTATATTAATGTTATTATATTGTAAAAGTAGTATTGGATATGTTGTATTTGCATTACACATGTAACACAATGTAGTACTTAAATTTGAAATCTTAAATTTGAAACGGTTTATTTTATTCGAAAATTACTTCACCTCATTTATTCAAATTCTTAGGCACTTTTCAAATTTCTATCAATAAATACAAATGTGCCAATATCAGCTGGTGATACGTGGTTGAGGATAATTTTGAAATAGAAAATTTGTAGGACTATTATAATTTATGCATTTTAGTTGAGTGAAATTGCTTTTAGCTGGTAGAAAATATCCTTCGGGAGAAGGTTTCCAATTGCGTGCAAAGAGACTATAACTTGAATGCCGTTAAACCTATAGATGCCTTTATCTTATCGTAGCACCTGGTAAAATTACACATAGAGCGGTGGTAAAATCTATTTAATATTCCACCGTTATGATTTACTATTTTTCATAGTGATTTAAATACTAATCCAAATTTAATTTAATTCATTATAAATATCGTGTCTTGCAAATTTATTGTCATTTCGTTTATTTTATCCCTACTCGCTTGACTACTATCTGGTAGAGATACGTGAGAAATAGCTTTGAAATTTATGAAAATGTTAAATATTAAAACATGAAAATTGGGAATCAAATGTGAATATTTATATTTTATATTTTAAATTTATTGAAGCGCATTTAATTGCTTTGTATGATCTGGAATTCTGTGTACATCTTGAATATAAATGAAACAAAAAAAAAGAAAAATGAACGAAACAAGTATGGGTTTATAACATCTTCACTGACTACAATAAGAGCAGTAAATAAGCACTACTCTGGCCAATTGAGTGCCGCCTGTGATGTAGTAAACCTGTGGAAACAACGATACGTATATAAGTTGTAAGTTGCATATTCCGTGTAATGCACCTGTGTGTTTGTACATTTATGCGCGGGTTAATAACAGAACGTTATAATTATTTGTTCTTACAAATACGTTCGTCGCACTCCACGTTCGATTTGTTTGATCGATTCACTCCACACATGCAGATACAGGTGGACAATTACAAGGGCACCAATGCGATATACCCGCAACAATTTTCATTAACGTTTGTGAAGTTTTTCAAACGATTGTTTATTTCTATAACTAGCATTGTCCATAGCGTAGCATCGTTACAAAAATCATAAGTGTACCTCTCGGCGAACATAATGTGTAGGAGGTCCATTTCTAATCTTTGATAACTAAACAAACAAGGGTCGACGGCCAACCAGCTAAATATATAAGTTCTCGTTATGTGAATGTTTACGATGATGAAAAATTATTAATTTATTACCGACTTCCCAATGACCAGGTAACATTTATTTAGCATCACAAAGTTTTATTCAAGCATAATTGATTGAATATGTATTACGCTTAAATAAGCTCATACCGATGATGGATAGTATTATTTCCGAAAATAACTTGGAAAAAGTATAAAATTTGATATTTAGTAATTTCGATATTTTTAATATAGATAATTTATAGATTTTTTCGTTTAAGTAAATAATTAAATATTAATATGTTGAACAAACTATATGATCCATTGCAGTGTGCTCTCGGATACATAGTATGTAAATAAATATGGTATTCTGATATCTAAATTTTACTCACGCACATGTATTTATGACTTGGGCGTTGTTTTTTCTTTCTTTCTGGTATGTCTGGGTTCAGGAAATTGGAATTGTCCTCCAATTTCCAAGTTAGTAAATTGCATTTTGGCTCTCAATTGTAAAATTATCCTAGTGTAATGATTATTTCTTAATAATTTTTTTCGCGCAATAAAAGAGTTTTTTGGCAGTTGTGGTGATAAAATTGCGTATGTCTTCCGTCGGCCTTTTCAATATTTTCAGGAACCGACGCGCGAGCGTACTTATTTTACCTTCGTACTGCTCAGAGAATATCCTGAGCCGAGCGAGAGTTCATTGCGCAAAAAAAATTCCAGCGCTTCGGTGTATGCATGCGCATCCGGGAGAAAATGAGGGAGCATTCTTATTAAAAGCACCGCCTGAATGCACGTCACGTACACAAATTATCGAGCATCGACGAATCTTCTGACTGATAAACGCGCGATCCATAGCGTTTGTGACTGTCATTGGCAGGATGCGAAAAGTTTAATAAACTAAACTGGATTGCGTTTTAGCAAAACAAGCTTTGCATATTTTAATTTAAAATTTCACGACGCTTGCGAGCAGAGAGCAAACCGCTCAAATCAAGTAGTATTGGATAATTAGTTATGTTAACAAATTAATTTTAATTCAGAAATCACGATTATTTATTGTATCTATAACAATCTTTCGACATTCACTCATATCAAATGTGTCTATATAGAAATTTAAAATGCAATTCGAAGAGAACGTAGGCAATATGAAAGATATTCGAAAATTGTCTAGATAAAATAATCTAGTTGAAGAGAAATAGTCATTTTAAAATAAATAAATAAAATAAATTTTGAGATTCTTCAATGGAATTATCTAGATTTAATTTCTTCTTGTTTGTTATACAATACGCAACTCCTCTCACGGCCTAGAGAGTTCTTCTTATTAAAAATAGTATAAACTCGGAACCTAAAAGGATTCGTGCATTATTGTGAATTAAAATTACGAGGGAACAGATATCGTACGATTTTGCATTTAATTGTGTATACGTATTAATATGATTTTAAGTATAATGATTCGTTTCGTTAAGGATTTGGACGAACAAGGAAATTGAGGAAACACTCGAAGAGTTGAATTAAGTTTGAGTCACACATTCTCTAATAGGAAATAATGTGTTCCATCCATGGACGCTTCATTGCTCCTCTGATAGATGCATAGTAGGTACATATTGAAATATCTGTGAATGGAGTATGTTAGCACCAAGAAAACGTGAGCAAAGAAAAATTGTGTGGCAAATTTCAAAATGCATAGTTTGTAATACTAAACAATCAATTATTCTAAACGTGAATTTTAATTAATTGTTAATGTGCTTAAACATTTTATAAATAAGTCTTTTGGCGCCGAGTTATATAAAATTGATAGTCGAAAAGTACCATTGAGCATTAAGTTAAAGCGATTTACGATACATTCAATAGACTCAATAGATCAAAATATTGTATGCGCTAAAAACAAAGATATGATTAATATTAGGTGACGCTGTTGCTTGTTAGTAATTCTGTAACACAAATAAATCAGGTGGGCAAAATATGCCCAAGGGAACAAAAAATATGTGATGGAATGGTTTACTTTTAACGGTAACCGAAAATATTCAAAACTGTTGCAGAAAAATAAACCCATTAATGTTGTTTTTAATATTTTCAAAATATTTAGAAAATTCTTGGTTGCCAGAACCTTCCACCTTTTAAATGTAATCATCGAATTCATAGAGCAAACCTTTTTTCTTTTGATTAGACAACTACAATTTTAAAAGCAAGGCTATCCATACGACAGATAAAAATTCTTGGCGAAATCGTATTCTCACAAAATATTTTCATTTAGCCCATGGCAGCTAAAAATCGGATGGGTTGCGAACACCTTAGCTTCTTGTAGTTGACGTCATTGTGAATGAACAAAGTTTAAGGTTTTTAAACAACCTAATGTTATACGTCTTGCATTCTCTTCTTTACTAATATGTAATATTAACGCATTTATCAAGTCCTTAGTGTTAAGAAATTGGCCAAAGCAATAAATTTCCCATAGATTGAGAAATTATGCCTCATTTGTCAGAATTTAAACATTTGCTCAGTAATGTAATGATTAGGTAAACTATCCGTCAAAAATATCTTTATATACCTATAACTTTGAATCTATTAAAAAACTTGATTTCATCTGAAAATATAATGCGAAATTAAACGGTGTTATGTCACTTAAAGACTAGCGTTTTGCTTCATATCTGCTCATCACTAGTCGTGTGCACATCGCAATCAGTCAATAAATATAAGTAATTGTTTATCAGAGTTTTTGTAGTAAAAAATTCATCTTGAATGAATAATGTGACAAAAATTGGTGTTTTAGGGTCTTGCGTTCGGTATACCCTTTAAACTCTATCGGAAAATCAATAGAATAAGTTCTATTCGAATATATTATGAAGGAACACGTTTCGTTTCATAATTATTTGCCTTCATTTGTTTAGAATAAGCATGCGATAAAAGAGGGTTAGTTAATACATTTGTACTTTGCTTGAATATTTAAGTACAGATAAATTATGAACGAATAATACGGCTATTGGAAAGTAGGTATGCAACTAAAAGTAAACTAATTTGGATTTATTTTTATAAGAATTTTATAAAATGATAATCTCTGAGAATACGCAAAGTTGCTCACAGTGTTTATGTTAAACTTTATACTATTTAACATTTTAAAGTATGTTTTTGTCTCGCTATGCGGTTGTTGCAGAAAAATCAATATTTTACCATCTTATCACTATTTGAAATGGGAATTATTATTATGGTAAGTTTTAGCATTATCTAGCAGTTCACTAAATTAGCCATATCACGAGGCAATTTATATATTTTCGTAATGAATTATTTCGTAATTTCCTTTCATAGAATAATTCTGACTGTTCTCGTGTTATTCACATTTATTACACATTTATTATTAAGCAAAGGACAGACATTTTTTTGGTTGGTGCTAAATCTATAAAAAAATATTTTAACGCGGTGCACTCTTCCTACTTTTTTTTACCGTAATACACTCAACTTGTGTTCGTGTTATGCTTGGCATTGTATCTAATATCGCTATTTGGGTAACAATTGATTTAGTTGTTTATACTGAGTGGGGAATATTTCGTTTTTGTAATTTTTGTATTTTTAACACTTGTAAAAGACTTAGGAAATCGTAATAAATTTTTTAAGATAGATTTTTTCCCAATTGAAACGTCCCATTAGGTGTTGTAATTATTTGAGTTTTTACCAGCATAATTTACATTGAATTGTGTAAAATATTTGTAGACAAGAGTGTTTCATAGTTATATTAGTGTTTTATTTGGCGTTTAAAATAAATAAAGGGACATATTACATATTTTTAGGTGCATAGACGTATTTCGTATTTTTTGTTGCTTCACCTTAAATCATTCGATGACAATTTCGTACAACGTAAATCAAACTCAGATTCATGTACACTATAATTTCGTGTACTACGTTATGTTAATGATGACGTAATCACTAAATCTTCGAAAATTTACCTAATTTCATATGTTATACTTCATTCAAAATGGATCTGCAATGAATAAAAGGGATCACGAATTGGCTAAATTGACTTTAGTATTAGATATGCCAAGTAACTTTCATTTCCGATATATGTCAGGCAGCTTGGTCTTGTTCAACTAAAATATATTTTCTGTTTCTACTTTTAAGGAAATAGTTTCCTGTTGGACATATATTTGACTAGAGTTGTAGTCGCCATTGTGTATATTTTAAAATGTTGTGCAAAATTAGTGGTGAGGAATTAGTAGCAAATCATCAAATGCAATAAACCGTGTCAGTCCTTACTTAACAAAACCATATTTTGATACTAGATCTTCTATACAGAATATAGCAATGATTTATATCTGTAAATATTTTTTATAATTTTTTAACGTGCTCAATAATTGCGAGGACAAGCTTTGACAAAGTAGTCAAATGGTGATAAGTGATAAGATCAATAAATTAACAACTTCTTTGGGGACTATTAACATATTAACTGGACAAAATACGTTAACGTAGGCATCAGTCAAGAGTGGTATTCGTACGTAATGATCTACAGTCATTTAATGCGATTGGCTTTACAGACGGTTCATATTTGAGCGTTTGGTGAATCGAATCAGGTTGCTAATAAGTTATCTACCTTATTTAACTATTTTTGGTAATACATTGCAACCAATCAATCATTATATTTTATTCATGATTATATTTTGGCTGATAATCCTTCAGAATTAGCATTTTACCAGGGATGGATTCCAACAAATTGTTCGTTTTATATAAAGAAACTTGAAGTTGATAGTTTGCTAATTACGGTAAATTCTACTTACAAATTGTGTATTTCCAAGCAACAACTAGAGTTTTCCAAATTTTTCAGTTTTTCATAGATTTATCTCACAAGAATATAATCGTAAAATGAGTTTTTTGGCACTGGGATATTTCAACACAGCAAAAATACGACTTTTTGCAGCCAAAAATCTATTTATATTAATTATCTCGATTTCATTATAAATTATATTGTATAAACGTTATCACTGCCGTGAATTTAATGGTGATTTTGGACGTCTGCAAGCATTGTATCCGCATTAAATTCGTACATGCATGCATATTTGATTCGTGCGGCCGCTCCGAATTAAATGCGTACAACGTGCGGACGTGCGTTGTGTTTACGCGTGTCGGGTTCGTGCGCACGATGTGTGCGCGAAATACAAATTAAATACGGTTTTCGTGGGGACAGCCCGTGAGCATATATAATGCGTATTACGTATGTACGAAGTTGGGGCGAATAGGCGCGCTCCCGGAAACGTAGGAGAGCATCCTTGACTTTTATAGAATGACACGACGCTGGGGAAAAGTATGGGCACACCTGACCGCGAAAATGCTGGGGTCGAATGCGAATTGTGAATTTTAATCAACTTAACGACTTAAACATTACACATTTTGCCGGGTTTTAATTTCCTTTGTTTTAACGTGTAGGATACAAGAAACCAAATAGAAAAAATGCACTTACGATGTATTGCAAATGTTGTAAAAATAAAAATAAATCGATCCATAAAGCACATGCATAAATGTGCATAAACAAGTGTGTTTTAGTTGTTTGTCGGGTTGTTTGTTTGCGCATTTGTATATCGTGTTGCGCGTGTGAAGACCATGAAGAGAGATCTACGATTGTGTGCTGCGCAGCTTTGTATTTCGGCGATACCCACGGTGGCCGGTGCCGCCGCCGCCGCCACCGTTGAGTTTGTCCCACCAAACGTTCATTCAATGTATGTTTAGTGGATTGCATTGTTTCGTATTTTATGTGCACGCTGCACTTTCGCGAATGCTCACACGAGCAAACATCCGCATTATCCTATCGAGTAGCACACACTGGTCCAGCGTTTGTCGTTCATTCGTTCGCTCGTTTCCCATTGAAGTGGGTAATGTTGGTAACAATTTAAATGTTTGTATATACGCTAAATTGGAGCAGGTACTCATCGTTTGTGCTGCACACTGTCGATGTGCAATTGGGCATTCGCATTTATATTTATCATTCCAATATTATTGCAAGGCTCAGTTTGTTTCGTATGTCATATTTTAGATAATGATGAGAAAAGTTAATTTTGATGTATGCGTGTTCTGGAAACGAATCGCTTTTCATATCCTTATCATTTGGAAGGATAAAAGCTAATGTATTATTTTCGTATAATTACGCGAAAAAAGAATTTAGAATAGACTATAACGTCAGTGTCAATAACCCAAGGGCTTCGAAGTTGGTTCCTCAGGTACTTTTAACGTTTTAATGGCATCCCATTACAGCGTCATCGAGCTTCGTGCCATTTTCAAGACAGCAATCTAGTCAATCACAGTTGTGACTTAGCAGGCGCATCGGTAAGCAATTTTATTTTGCGGTTAAGTGCTGCGCAAATGGAATGAATCACTTTTTACTTAGTGGAGCTGATAAAGTGTATGTTTGTTTTTCCCCGTGGTGTACAGTTTTTGCGATACCCATGTCACTCGGATTGCTTCATTTACATAATAAATGGCTACTCCTAGACTATAAGAAAATTTATATCAAGGCAGACAGAGATTAAAAAATACTCAAATGTTTAAGTTCACTCACTCGTATAGGAGCATCTGGTCGTGCCACTGTACGAAGAAAGTGTTGGAGCAAATTAAGACGTCACCGTTTGAAACTGGTGTTGCGAACGAATGACTGAGCCCACAATGAATTTATTCCATGCATATAAGATGATCGGCGAACGACCCACCTTCGACAATGATATACGTGTGTCTGTTTGTATTCCTGCAGGACTGTGGCCGCGATATTTCTCACGGGAGACACAGGAGGAGTACAGCGCGAAAGGAACGAACGAGTTTTCCTGACAAAGGTGAACAATCAGGATAGGGCTGTACGAGCCAATATGATCCACGAATTTCGCATGTGCACAACCATCCAAGGGTTTGGTTCGTGTTCATCGTAGTTATACCTTTGAGAAATCATCTCGACGCCGACATGCACTAACTTTAGCTGAAACACAACAAATTCGAAATTATCCATACTTCTCACCTAACGTAAAACTCCATATTCTATTGACAGTATCTTTCGAGTTTAATTCCAGCGTTAGTTAAAACAAAATACCGTTACGGCTTAAAATGTTATATTAAAGTAAAAAAAAATTAAGTTACGTATACTTTGGTAAATTGTTTAGTTTTAACGCAAAGTTTATGTTGCTATTTTGGAGCATGAAAAAGAGCTGCTTTTAATTTCGAATTTTAATAAATATTTGCCAAACATAAATATTATATAACCATAACTTTTAGGGCTATAGCATAGTTAAATAAAATAGATCACAGCCCAACCACACTCGTAGAGAGCTCGCACCACCTTTCTAATTACCTTATTCACGTTGTATGAACTGCTTGACCACTCATACAAGAAACACTGAGGAGCTCTTGCATATAACAATCATTAACTTTAAATAATTTAAGAACTGAAGTTCCTGTGCTTGAAAACTATCTCTATTATCTTTTGCAATTTCTATAATGGTATAGGCAATTCAACATGCTTACATTTATCAATAACGCGTGGACGTGGCGACATTGTAGTCCTTCCCTCACGTGCTTAATGCTTGCTTGTAATTGAAATTTAGCTATGCAAACTACCTAGCAGCATTTAGTTGGTAGCACAAATAATTTCAATGTACATAGGAAATAACTAATTTAAAAGGTAAATTAGCTGGGCACGTGCTTGTCGTAATGCAGTCCTAAATAAATGTATCTTGCTCAAGCCGCGCCAAGGACCGTGCGCGCACTACTACTTGCTTGAGTCTGCAAAGTTGTTCGGCAACGCCTCGGGGACTTTACATAAATTGTCCATAAATTTAATTGTTTATTTAATATAGTGCGCATGCATGCGCGACGCTTGCGCATTGGCGCCGCTTCAACTCACCCAAAAGTTGAATTTAAGTGACTTTCTATGCGCGCGCGAAGTGCGGGCGGCGGCGCGAATGCGTGCTTTATTTTCGGTAATTGCCTTGCATGCATACTTGCTGCGTCCCACAACTGCGTGACTTATTAGCGGCAACTATTAAATTCCTCTCATGCTTTCAGCAACCACACATGCATCTCCAGCTATTTGATATCTTTGATCTTCTGAATTAATAATCATATAAATTCCGCCACGAAATATTCATTTTTACGAGAGCAATAATGTAGTGATGAAAGCTTAGTTAATACATTTTAATGCGGGTGCAAGAAATTGCTGTTTGGATGTTTAAACATAATTTTCCTGTTGCGCAGATTGCGCCAATAATTATTAGAATAAAACAGTCAAACATTTGTCAAATATATAAAGAAAAGTGATCGGATTTGCAAAACAATTGTATTCTTGCTGCAAAATCAGAAAATCGACTCTTGTTTTACGTTAGTTAGTAAATTTCCTGAACCTTTTCAAAACATTTAATTTTATTTAAATAAAAACTAGTTACTTAATTTAACATGACCATTAATAAATTGCATGGCAAATGTGTCACAGAATATTTGGCTAAATATTCAACATTACCGCAAATGCTTTAGTCATGTAGTTTGAACAATATATCAGTTTGCGGTTCATACCGAGTACAAAAGAAATAACATAATTTATTTTTGTTATTGCAATACTATTACCGATTTTGAATTTATTATAACCTAACTGCTGGTGGTGTAAGTACGGAGAATCAAAAATATTATATGCAAATTGGCTCCGTCTGAAACGTTTCACAGTGTAGTTTAAGACTGAGTATACAGCAAAGACAATATTTATTGTGGCAAATTATATATGGGGTGCCATACGTGAATAAGTTATTGGCCGCCCAATACGCCCTCGCGCTGAAGTGATATTCATTGCATATTTCGTGTATTTAGACGCGCGTTATCCAGGGCGTAGATGCAAACAAGATTACCACGCACGCTCTGAATAATGTACTAATACTAATGAGCGTATATGCGCTGGGTGAATATGCGTGCCATTATTTTGTATTGTGGATTGTCTGCCGAAGTCTCGTGGCATGGGTAAGCTCCCTTCTCTGCAGGCTCAAACCTTTGCTCACCGCCTTCCCGCTGAAATTCCCCATTTCCTTCCACCTGGCTTATATGCCTTCGTAAGAAATTGTGGTGTTTTGGCTCCACGGACTATTAATCATTTTCTTATAAATCTTCCTCAACGTAATTGTAATTAGTTTCATTTCATTTTTCTTTATAACAACATGTTACTAACACTTTCAAATATTTAATTTAAAAGGAATAATATATAAGGTTTACTGCTCATGAAGAAAATCTATGAACACCATTCTGCATGTTGAACTAAATATTTCCGTTCATAATTGCATTGCACTACTACCATTCGGATAAAAACAGTATCAAGGCCATTCCAATAAACACATCGACAATTCAACTTTTTACGCCCTTCGGCTGTACACAACCGCCGCGTAAAATGTACATAATTTATGGTTTAAATTCATGCGCAAGAGAATGGCATAAATCCCATCAGCGAATACTCCTCGAGCTTATCAGGACTTTATCAGTCGTTTACATTAGCTCTCTTACGACGCGTCGTCACCACAGCGTTCTCTTAGCCAACATAAAATATGCATTACTTAGACAAGCCACCGTCATACGTACCTATTATTCGGCGGTGTGACGTTGAATTTTACCTCAGCCTTCGTATTTGCCCACTTCTCCACTGCTTACCCTCTTATAAGCGAAGCCACCAAAGAACGAATCTCCTTGATGTCTCATTGCAGCGAGGTTATAAAAATAAACAATGCGGCTGCGTCTCTCTGCTTTTGTTGTTCGCTACGCATGCGAAAAAGTGTACGTGTGAAAATGAATGTGCCCGCACCCCGCGAAACATGCACAGCTAAATAACTTGCGCTTGGCGCAGACGTTTATTATGCATTTGCGGACGTAGGATATACGAGCACGGTGTGTGCGCATTGTTCATATTTCGGTGTGGCATGCATCGAGGCTATCCCTATAGGACTATTTTCGTATGCGCGCGATCTATGCGTATCTCGCTCATAGGGAATCGTCACTTTTATCACCTGGCAATGGTAATGATTCCACTTGAGCGCCTGCCCGCGTTCATATTCATGATGCAATATTTCCACAGAATTTATGATCCGCCCGCTTGTCGGCCAAGTACACACCCAAAACGATGAATTGTGTTTTATGCGCATTTTGCTTTGGCAGTTATTATTGATTCACCTTTAATTAAAATTGATGCTGTTTTTTCAATAATAAATGACACGGAGTTTAATGATGAATTGCGCGATTATCGTCAATTCAAATTTTGTATAAAATAGATTTTAAAAAATTTCATCGAAACCGTGCTGGGTGCGTTTCACAACATTGCTGCATAAATATTAATAAATAAATAAACTATGTGAAATTCTTTAAGAGAATTTTGCTTTTGCATTCGCTTTTTTGAGAGCCACGGCTATTGAATGCCAATTCGCCATATGCTAAGTTTAAATTCTATTTCAGCCACGGGGTAATTAATTTCGCAATAAGTACAGCATGTGATAATGTGAAATCCACGCGAAAGGAGATGGAATCAACTCGATCGTGACGTAAGCCTGCTAACCCTCATGATCGAGTTTGGGTTAGAGTTTGGCAAACGCATTCTCGCTTGAAGCGAGGAAAAAAGCCGGACCCCAATCAGTTCATCCTTTTGTCGGACGGCGGCGAGCATCCGAAGCATTTAGAAACCTGAATATTTCAGAGGCGGCGAATTTGCAATTTACACTCGTGGCGCCCGTCCAGCATGTGCAAAGGACTGCAAAACCTTTTCTAGATCCTTTTAGTTCCTCTGTGGCGCCATGTGAATTACGAAAGTCCGGTGTTCGCTTGATCAAGTGCGTGAGCCTACAAATGTCAAGCTTTGTCTTTTTATTTCTATTGCCACCTGGCTTTGGATTTCATACAATTTATACACGCCAGTGCACTTTTGAATAAATTGATACGATTTTAAATATTTTCATTTTATGTGATGCATTTTCAATTTATCGTTATAATAGTGTATATTCGGCAAATTGAACTACCACAACTTAATTGATACATACAAACACAATGAGTACAGTACATATACGCAAACTATATTCTTTGGAACGTATTGGTTTTTTGACTGACTTGCAACGTTGGAGCGTCCGCCTTCACCGCTGCCACCTTCCACACCTTCCTGCCTGTCGAATTTAGCCACGTGACACTATTTCCCTAGCTACGAACTGCGCTAGCGATATATTTTCCACACGTACGTTTCGCTTCCTCGCCGAATTCAGGAATATAAAAGTGATGTATCACGATCTGATTGAGAAACAACGAGTTCAACTCCTTTGGTTGCATTCCAGACAAGGCTCGATGCTTTGCAGCCAACCAGCTTAAATTTTTCAAGCTTTTAAATTATATATGAATCTTTCAATTACGAATAGTATATTTCATATATATTGATATTGTTCCACATGTGTGTTGACGTAAAGAAAGATAATAATAATTTCAACGAAGAAGAAGAATAAATATATTAATAAAAAGACCTAGTAGTGAAAAAAAAATAGCGCGTTGTGTAAAGTATTTATCTTCGAATTTCTGCTAGAATTGTGCAACGCTTGTTGATTCTTGTTAATGGTTCAAATTTAGAGCATAAGATAAATTGATAATTTTAATTTTTCTCTCTTTATCGACGTTTTTTTCTGAGAAGATTTTTTAATGCATTATAAACAGTCTTTATGTAACATTACGAAATCTTGGTTACATAAGGCAAAGTCAACATAAAGTTGAAGAACATTCAAAAATGTGTAGACGGCTTTCTGAATATTCATGCTTTATCAATCTATAGAATTAAATAGTTTGCTGACGTAATGGTGCATAATGCACTTGAATCTGATTCAAAGCAGCAAAGCCGTAATTTAATTATAACATTGGGTCAACCGCCCGCCGCCACTCGCCACCATAGGGATAGTGGGCGCACGGCCGTTGAGCGCGACGTTGGCGGTGATTAATAAATTGAATTGAATTTCGGTCACGTTCCGGCGAACCGAATGGGACAAACCTATCTAAAGTGTGGCAACAATTTAAGCAGTTTATTGCCTTCCAGCGCAATATTAAGATTTTCTTGAGCACGTACTTGTAGCAGTTTAAGTCCTTAGAACTTCCCACACGATTACAATCCCTGGGTTCTTCTGTAGAATGCACAACATTACCTTGTGGCATTGGCTAAAATCATGACGTTCGCTTTCTTGGAAACAAACAAAAACAGTCTGGTTTTATTGCTTACAATAATACAAATAAGCACATTACTGGAAATTTTTATATGAATTAGCATTGGACAGATCACTATATTTACGCGATTGCTGAATATGAACTTTGATTTTGTATATTCTTGTTTTCACTCTCTGATACCTCGGTGCTTGTTTCTTTTAATTAAAATATCCATAAATTATGACTCAGTTAACTCTTCTAACACAAATGTAACGTTACTTATTGGAACTAAAATATGTAACTGTGAAAACAGAATTATATACATGTATGATTCTAACAAACGCTTAGACTCTAGAGTTATTTAGATCTTTATAGTTATAATCTAAACTGAATGGTTCTAAGTAAATAAATCACTCAACTTTTTATGTAGTTCAAATTTACATTTTGTTTGTGTATGCCGTTGGGGTTAATTACGTAGCATATTATTTTGATTCCTTATTTTCGATTGTTTTTTGTTGGTAGTATTTCTAATATTCTCCTCATTATTATTAAGTTCTGCAGTCTGTGCCGCTGATGTTTTTGAACATTATTACAAATCTAATTTTGTAAAGTGTGGATGATACCACAGTTCAATTTCTGGTTATTATTAGATTTTGACCAGAATATTAATCGGGTATTCTATAGACAGATAAAGGCAGGCCTACACTAGTTCCTTAATAGCATGATTAGTTGGAAAAGTGTAGCACTACATTATTAGGTCAGATTTTTGAGAAATATATTAAATATATGCTTTAAACGGCAAAATTATTTCTTTATTCAAACATTCCTCTATGTACAGGTGATATTAATGGGGTATTTTTGCAACATTGAAAACGTGACACGAAATTATACCTATATTATATTATCACCTGCTACTAAAATGCAAAATGATATATTTCTTAAGATAGGACGATAAAACACTATGCGGAAACCGAGATACTGAGAAATCATAAACAAATGCTATTGAATTGTCTTAAACGCTATTAAACTCTAATTAAATCATTATTTTGCGCGTGCGACGGGCTACATTCACTTACTTACTATATTCGTACAAAAACGAATGCATTAGCCAGTAATGATTTGAACAGGTATTATTTAATCGGGGCGCTGAATTAGGGTGGATTAAACAATCTCGGTGTTTTATGTTACAACCGGCACATGAAATAATTAGGTAATATAAAATTATAATAACACTTAAAAAATTAATTTAATAAATACACACTTATATTTTTTAATCTCCTTTCGTTGAAATAATTTGTATTTCTTGAAGTATTTCTATTAAACAATTCTATTATATCTGTGTATAAGAATTAACGTCAAAATCTGTGTTGTTTTAAGCATAAATCAATTCATTAAGTCAAGTTTTTAATAGGCTAATAGTTAAAATATTGTTAATATGGTACATCATTTCTAAATATATACTTATCATATTCTGAAAAGTATTTATGCTGGCTATATTAAACAACTACTATTTAGATAGATACTTTCTTTGTTAAATTATCTGTTTGAACGTACATTAATTGTTAGGGGTTTTTGTAATTACTAGAAAATTGATACAGAAGGATCGAAAATACTCCGGATGAAAAAATGCTGGAAACTATAATTTTAACTTATGGTCTATCGTTTATAAGTACTTTACCAATGTGAACAGTTTACCGAATTGGTTTATTACAATTTATGAAATTTGTATAATTTTGCTCGACCCAATATGCATCTAGTAGAACTATATGTCCTGCATATTGAATGTGTACAATTTTATTTCTGGATGCAAACATTTTCGTTTTTAATCTGGATTATCAAAATTATGCATATAATTTGAATTTTTAGGTGTGAAATTTAAATACTTCGTTATACATAGTCGTACGTGATGCAACAAACCATTATGGTGATAAATCAATACATTGTAGTGTGTTTTATTTCTTCCTGCTAAATTAAACATAAGTGATATTACATAAGTAGTTGATTTATAAAGATATTCTTTGAATCCTTTTTATAACTATATTCTTTCAAAGGTGAAACGAACCATAATAATACACACAAAAAATTAGATAGTTTCAAATCACTAATACAACAATTCGTATTGATATATCTCAATATGCTCTAAATGCTTCGTTAGAAAGTTATTTCAGAGGCCATTAACAAATGTGGTCAAGTCTTGTTAAAATGTTAACAATTTTTAAGTTATGTATTTTTAATCATCGCTTTTGGTTGTCCTCTGTAGTGTTTCATTTAAAATAGGATTTTATTTCCAAAATTTACGTTAATGTCGCACTCTAAACCTTAGTAAATAAACCCTAGATGTAAATAACAGCACTTAGGTAGGCATAAAAATATAAATGGTTTGAGTGTAATTTCAGTATAGTTCGAAAATATTAATTTCATCAAGATTCTAACACATAGTATGCATGTACTATTTGGTTTTAATTTTTAATATAATAAATTTAAATTCCTTTAACACTGACTATGCAAATTATAAAAATGATTTTATTAAAAATTATCATTGAGATAAGAGTAGTCGAACTTGATAAAATATGAATATGCATCTAGAGTGGGTTTAAATTAGAATTTGACTATATATATATATCCTCCCCTAGTTTCAATACATAATTTTTGGAATGAAACGAATGAAAATAAACGAAAGGAAAAACCTATAATTTGGATCGTATTTTCTTCCATTTCGAGCTAATATATTCTTAAAGTCATTTCAATGGCACGCGCTGAAAATTTACGAATTGAGAAGTTCATCATCCATGTTATTAACATTTACGTACAAATAATCTGTATTATGATATAGTAAAATTTGTTGAATGGTTAAAAATTAATTTTATTATCCTTTATTAACAAAGGCCATCATACAAAACTAACGTGTGAATATTATTAGCACGAATTATTGGCAAAACCAATATTATTGATGGAATATTTAGTTATAGCTATGTATAAGTTACAGAAACAAAACTACAATTTAAATTTAAACTTTAGCATTTTTTGCTTCAAGGAGAAATTCATGTCCATCATTTTGAAATTGAACCATTGAGGTATTTCTAACTAATTAGATCACAGAATTCAGGTTTTTGTCGCCGTTTTTAATCATATGATCATTTAACACGATTTGTAATAGATATTTTGTTTTCCTAAACGATTGGAGAACTTGACCAAACGCCAGTGCTTAAATATATTAATAAGTAACTTTCCAGATAGAAATGTATATCTTGTTTTTTATGCCTGAGAGATTAAACATCCTGAATATTCACTAAGTCCCAGATCAGATATGGTAGTCTCTTTAGCTTGTGTAGTGTCACAATTATCTCTTCTTGTGTTTTTTATGCTGTGTTAATATGAGCACAGCATACACAAATTAGATTCTTTGGAAAGTATTGGGTCTTTGACCGACTTACGACGGGACGGTGCCCGTCTTCACCATCGCCACCACCTACGCTGCCGGTCGAATATAGCCCTTTTCTACACTCTACGCATAGTGCTGATATATTTTGCACACCTACGTTTTGTTTGCCCGCAGAATGCAGGTGTGTGCACAGTTGATCTATGGCTATCCGAGTGAGGAACGAGATCAAATCGTTTGGTTGCATCCTCGACGAGGTTCATCGTTTTGCACTCAGTTTATTGATTATGTAGTATTGTTGTTTCTCGGCTTAAACTTTTAAAGATTCCAAATTACAATACACACATATATGATGTATGTATCTATAGTGACATAAAGTGTTTATTTTCGAATTTCTGCTAGAGTTATTTAAGATTTATTGATTAATGTTAGTGATGAATAGTATTTATAACTGCTTAATCAACTAAAAATCTTCTTTATTATGTCATAATTAAAAACAAAACAATTCCTTGAGGCTTGGTATTAACGAAAATGTCTTCTTCCGCTGATGTGTCCAATTCATAATTTTTGTAATTGTCCAGTAATGTGAATGCGTAGATTGAAATTTTTTATTAATTCTATTAACGAATTTTATATAAGCAACATAATGTCATTAAGCACAAACTTAAACTTTCCATTTATTTTGATTTAACATTATTTAAATTAGTTATCAATATTTCTTTTTATATTCCCTAAACATGGTCATGCTACGAAGTATGTACTAATGTTTTATTTCATATTAAAGAAAAAATTAAAAAATTCTTAATGACTTTAAGAATTTATTCTTAGAATAGCGCGTTTTCTGCTTGTGATACTGTATTTTTTATAATTTTTAATTATTCAATTACTATTTCAGATGATACTAATATTACTTCTATGCAGGATGAAGAATTTTATACAAAAAATTGAGCATTATTTGCTATAGCTGAATTTTTGACTGATTCTCTGAACGCGTTGGTTGTAAAATCCAAGCAAGTGTCTAGGATAAACCTATTTTAATAGTTTTCTCACCTTCATTCCATCCGGTTTTCCATGTGCAGGTAATTCATTTGTGTTGTGTCAGAAGACCTGCTGTATTATAACTTATAACTTAATTGACATAACTTAATTGACACGTTTAGTTGTCGTATGAGAAATCACAATGTGTTCATCGTCGGTGTCTCAATAATGTGCACCTATTATTTCTTTTTTGGGATAAACTACAGTATTTTCGAAAAATCATTTGATTGACCTAGTAGATAATTTATTCAATTCACAATCGTTTTACAAGTTTTTAATTGAGCACATTTATTCTTCGTTACTTGGAAAGTGTATCGAAATCATATAGCAATTTTTATTTTTAACGATATAATTGCGATAAAATACGTATGTTGACCAACCTTGAAAACACTTTTAATATTACAGCTTTTACGATCACTTCAACATCAACCTCAGAATCTATAAGCATCAAATCGCATATTTGTTAAATATTCAAGTACAAAATCTCTACAAATTACATAGTCCCATTTAAAGATAATTATTGGATAATACACCCTGTTTCCCTTAAAGTCATCTTTCTTTTACGTTAAAAAGTAGACCTATAGTTGCTATAAATAACCCTCAATTGTTATTGGGTGATTCACCCAACGGATAGTTACTGCATTGATAATGTAAAATTTTAATAATATTTGAATTTTTATGACTCAGCAACGTTTTTTGTAGGCATATTATCTATGGTTTGGTTCCAGATTGTATGTTAGGCAATTTTTAATTATAGACGCGTTTTCTTTACCAGCCAGTTCTAGCAAAACAATCAGAATTCCTTACACTTTGTAAACTAGCGTTTTGCTTTTTAATATCTAATGGAAGGTCCCAAAGTTGAAGCCCTTATTTGGACGATCCTTGCAATTTAAATTGATTTTAAAGTGTTTTCCATACCTTCTTAGGTTTGGAGTTGTATATTCAATTATTGCAATTGCTACATATGGATTGATCGTATGCTCCATTAAGCATCCGTGAAAATTAATTGTCATAAATATATTTTTGAAAATCAGATTCCTTTGTATTAAATAAATAAACTGTATATAATAATGTATAACGCCCAAACTCCAACAATTGGGATTTGTGGTTATAAAGAGAATGGTACTTTCATATACGACAGATAGATTCTCTCAGGTTAACCAGAAGGGAAATTCATGCGAATGTGCTGTTAAAAGGGTAATTATCGTACCATCATGCCTGACTGACAAATAAGTCACTTTGTCGAGCACATTAGCTGCGCAGCTTGTTTGTGCTTTGCTACATACATTCTACAAGGTGTACGAAAACAAATGTCACCTTTAAATAGTAGTAATTAGTAATTACTTTTTGCATACACCTAAATGTGCAGGAATTTATATTTGTTTTGTATTGCAAATAGGCAATGACGATTAATAAACAGTATTTTATGGATGCGAGCGGTTTATTCGATTTAGATTTATTAACAGTATATATACCGAATTACAAAGGGAGAACACAACAATAAAGGAGATTAGCCCAAGATTTCGATCGAATACTGGTGTACTGCGGGATGAAATTAACACTTCACTAACTTGGAGCGCGCGCGTGCACAATACAATTCTGTATCGTTATCAGCATCAGCACGTCGCACAAAGAACGCAGCCCATGAACGCAGGCGCGTAAAGTTCTACTTTTACCACACGACGACGCTAACGCTTCGCGCTAGAGATAGCGTTATGTCGCATCAGTCACGCCGGCGAATCTATCATTGCTGATAACATTTGTACACAAGTTTGAACAAGGTGGACACATTTCACGCGTCCGAAAAGTTTGCACGGCGGCGGCGCGGGCGTTCGTAATTTCGTTGACAAGTTTTTCCCATTTCGGCCCAACAAATCTACTTCGCACAGTCCGGAGAGAGAGTTTGTCAGCGAACTATAATTGAATATCCAGTTGCGTTGACATTGAGTCGTCGCGGGTGCTGCTCGAACAAATCTGATATATTACCCGATGATTTCGTGTTTGATCGATACGCCTCAAGTCGACCAACGTGTCAAACTTTCGAAACTTGTTGACGTCAAGAGAAACTTGAAGGACTATTCTTACTCATTGAGTCGCCCGGCCAATTTTGCCAATGGAAAGTGAAATGTGTGCAATCAGGGCTCGCTGTTACAACGTGTGAATGCGCACGCCGAAATTTCATCCCGGAACCAATCAGCTCGACGGAGAGTTTTATTACTTGAGCAAACTGACACAGATCAAGCATTATTTGTAGTCGGTGCGATAATTAATAATCAGAGTTTAACGTATTTAGTGGCGATTGTAAAAAATAAATAAATACATAACGCACAGTTACTATAATATTTTATAATAGGATTTATTCTAGCGTTTGAGTTAATGTTGCTTTATTGATTCTGAATTTCAATTTATCGTAATGCGTTTCCGGAAACATTTTCCAAACCTGGATAGCCATCAAGACTGAAGTACATGGATTTTACAGATTGCCCAACTTTTCGGGAACAATAAGCGCGTATAATAGAATGAAGAAAAAAAGCAAAGAAAGTATGCTGTCCAAGGACTTGTGAAGCTACTGAATGGCAGCGTGTTAGCGGTGAGTGGGGAAGGATAATGGAATCAGTATCAGTGACCACTCGCAGTAGCAGAAACGTGAATTCCATAGCGAGGGATAACAAATAGGAATGAGATTCGGGTCTATTCGTGGTGATGTGTTGCATGGCAAGCAAGGGGTTCTAGCCCGTTGAATTTCTTAGGTTGATGACACTGCAATGAGTATAATAAACATTTTCCAAATGATATTCGTAGTATCACCCAATGGTACATTGGTATAGAATATTTTGATAAACATTAACAACCTCATTATAAATCAGTGTATTATAAATCAAATTTGTAAAAATTGTACAAAAGAACAATTGAATAACTTGAATAGAAAAAATTATTGGTTTGCATTTTAAATTAATTATTTAAAGCTAGCCTTGCTATCTACTCAGCTCACGCAAGGCATTTAATATAACGGTAAACAAGAGTGGGTTATGAGTAAAATATATCCAAAGCTAAAAATGCTGAATACGCATTGGGGAAAATATTAAATGCAAATTTCTATTTATATATGCAAACGAGCAACGTATGTGTTAACAATTACGGCATGAGCCGATACACTTTGCATTATGTGAGCTAAAATATAATTCCCGACCAAAATGTCCGTCCTCTACGGTGCGAACAGAATGGAGGAATGGTGCGCTTTGTCGGGTTTACCGAAAATTGTACTGCCAATAATAGCCATTCGGGTTTACATAAATTTGCAGAAGTTTTAATTGTTCCCGCATGCATTAATTTGCATTCAACATTGCGGCCGCTCCAACGAGCTACAAATTGCATGTGTGTACGATTCGCCAAGCGACAAGCGGATCGTTGATGCAGCGATAACAATATGTGCGTTATCTATCTATTTAACTATCTATCTATTTCGGAGCACAGATTTGCATTTTTATTCGCTTAAAATCCCGTATTTGCGACCACAATTGCGTGATTTGATTGAAATAAATGCGTTACGTGTGTCGCGATGTTGAATCGAAGTATAAATAAAATATTACTATGATAAAATTTCAATATGTTGTTAAGCATCCCATAAACAATAATTTGCACTTGCATTTCAAGTCTTATTTTTCTATTGTTGAATTGTAACCAAGCGTACAATACTTAAATACAATATAGTATATATAGGTGACTGATAGAACCTACCATACAATAATCATCATCAAATAAGTATTCGTCCGCAATTTAAACGGTGTAGCCGTCTACTTTGATATCAGCTTATACGTAAACATATTGCGTGCAGGCGCGTGTACGCATCCAACTGAAGGGACAATCAAAGTGTTGCATTGAACTATCATCCTTGAAGACGGTAGTTGTTTGTGTTGTATCTTCTATGCCCGGAATACGTGCACACACACACGGCGTGTTCTCGTTGTTCGTTCGTCTGAGTATGATCCTACTTTATGTCGACTTTCTAAAGGCTTGCAAACGCTTCCTGGTAAAGTTGTAATCAATTTAGGAATTTATTCTCATCTTAGCAGCTAAGCGTAATACTCGCTCGAATCGAGCAAAGAATGGCAACACAAAACGAAAACTAGATAAAAACTATACAAGAGTGAAGATAGCAGCTTGCAATTGCATCCATTCTTTGATGTAAATTTTATTAACGGTCTGCTACTTCCTGGAATTTTTCAATTTCCAATTGATTGTGTATATATAAATCTTATGGACAACGACAGCAAATGTATTATCACTTTCCGATCCCGTTTAAAGGTTGTTATATTCCTTTTAGTTTCTTTTGGTCTTATGCTAGAATTAAAATTGAATGACACCTTTTACTCTGGGTACACGTCTATTTACAGATATTGCAATAGCGTAAATAAGCGAAATGAGCTTACAGTGTATCTGGAGCGGTGTTTGAAAGCAATTTGAAGTTTAAATTAATTTGTTGTTGTTTGTTTATTGCGGCGCTGCTAATGCAATGCTAAATGCAAAATCTGAAAGACATGAAGCGGGCAAAAAAACAATGCTGAATCAGCCGCTCTCGGAGTGTAACTTAGTGCACGGGCATTCATGATTAATTTCGTTTTGATTAATTTCTGTTTTGATAATTAATTAATCGCTGGCGGCGCGCGCCGTGCGAATTGTACTCTTGTACACCATGTTTGATTCTTCCTCCTTGCTTGTGTGCACATATTGGGTGTTGAGATCCCAAGCATTCATTGTGTCCGCATTGCGCGCGCACAGCAATTAGCAAAACCTATCGCGTAGTTTTGTTGCAACGCGTGTGGTGGGAACTCTGTCAATGATTAATCGTACTTGTGCAAGTCTTTTCCATTTGCTGCGAAAAAACGTAGAATTTGAAGTTTTGTGAACGCAAGCACATTGTACTATCGGTTTGCATTTGTACTTGAAATCCTTGACAACGGTTCTTCGGCGGATGCGCTCAAGCAAGGTTTCAAATTTTACATCAGTTATGTTCGCTTTAAAAGACGACCGGACGTGGGGTGTTTTGCGTTTGAATTTCACAAACTTTGTATTTTACATGGGTGGAGTGTTATTAATCAACGTAATTTGAAAATGTCACGTTTTATCTTCAGGCTTTTTATGATGGTCCTCTTGAAATATAGCGAAAGCGTACGGTTTTATTATTCAACTGGACATATGAAATTCGATGAATTTCGTTGCTATCTACTATTTCATTAAAACGAATATACATGTGATTGTTTTTAGATCATGTAGAAGACCTTATTTAAAAAGTATATTCTTACTGTGGTCTACTCATTTTCTTATTTTAAATATTTGCAACATTATAAACAACTAGATAACTTAATAAAGCTTATGGCAACAAAATATGATAGATGTTTAAACTGGAGTAAATAATTAACTCATAATGAAATTGTGGTCGCGTTGTCAGCCAGTCGTTGGTATATGTAAAATAGTTAACCACATAAAATCTTAGCAAAAATTTTAAATGCTATTTGCAAACTTTGAGTATTATGATATTTAAAAGAAGAGTGATCAATGAATAGCTTACTTTATGTAACACTTAATGTAATAATAAATGTATAATTTAAAATTTATTACTTATTCTGATTTTCATCTCGTGTTTTACATACCTTTGTATGTATTGAATGTTATAAAAATTATAAAAGCAATATTATCATTGATTTCCGTATGAGCATGATGCAATCAAACTTTTGTGTATTAAAATTTATAATTATGAAATGGCGGGTTTTCTTAGTGTTTGATTTCACCTCCCGGGTTTTCTCCGGATATTCAAGATATAACCAAGGCATGATATTTGAAAGCTTCAGTTGATGCCCCATATTTAATATGACTCTTGGTAAATATAGTAAAACGCATCCACTTTATTACTAGTTGTTAACTTTATAATGTACAATTTTCGTCATAGCTATTTTTTCATGAAATACCTATTTCCATGATTTGGTTTGGATGCCTAAAATTATAGGCGAATATTTAGACTCTGTCGGCATGATGTAAAAAATCATTGGTTTTTAAATTAATATATAGTATGTTAAAGTACGCGTCGTTGCGGTTATAGCTTGCGCTGCTTATACCGCTCAGATATTCTCTTGATAACTTGAAATTCATTCATATATTTCAGAAATGTCAACAAATAAATCAAATTTAATCTTGTAAGTGTTTTCAGTTTCAATATACATATTGAACATGCTGTTATTTTTCAATGTAAAAAATATTTAGATTAAAATTAATACGCCATATTCGACAAATTGTCCAATACATAAAATAAAAGTAATGAAAATGTATGATTTGAATGCAATGCACTGCGTTCGATCCGACCGGATGCGCATCACGAGAACGTCGTCCCGAATTGTCCCTCGGCAATGCGCGCCTAGTAATATCATGTCACCCAGGCGTATCGAAAAATTTTATCGACGTATTCAAAACGTAAATGCAAATATCACAGCAATCTATACAGTTGGTGGTTGTCCAATGTGTAGAGAATGAAACCGAAAGAGAGAGGGAGAAGACGGGAGGCGGTAAGTGCAGCATAAAAAAATTATATTCGATATCGCATACTGTGTCGATGATGCCTTTATGCGATTCTGCGAATGGGCCGCGTATTCCCCATGAATGCAGATGAAAGATCTAAAGCGAATTGACGTTTTTATTGTTGGATGTCGGATCACCAGATTGCTACACATTTCGTCCGTGCCCACACACACGAATCAAATGATCACCGATCACATCACTCACCGCATGGTGGTGTCCTGCTGCGTGATGTATTATACGATCAAAAATTCATAAGCCTAACAAGCTTTACTCATTCAGTAATAATAATCGATTATTTTCAATTTTGTATTTCATACATTTTAATGAAAAATTTCAAATTGAATGGTGCTGCCTTTTGATTTCATATTTTTGTACTTCTTTCGGAATTCATTTGGGACATATAATCATAATTTTTAAAAACGTATACTTTGATTAAGCTATTACTGTTTGTCGGTAATGTGTAATCTAATTGTCAGTAATGTGATGATATTACACAAAGTGCTAGTTATAAATGCAATTGTTATATCTTATAAGTACATTACAAATAATTATTTTGCTTTAGAAAAAAAACCTTTTCGCCGAGTTCATTATTTTGTATAGATTTTGGATTAGAATTCTTGAAGAATATCTTCGAGGCATTGTTTAACAACGAATTACTGAACGTATTTGAACGTTTTTCCAAACAAGTACACACTCAGAACGGCAAAATTTTTCAATTAAAGGTTACAAGACTGGTCTTTATTCACAATTAATATATGAATTCTTTTGGGTTAATATTTAAAAGGGTTAATACAAATTCACGTTTTAGTGAGGGAAGAGTGATATCTTGAATAGCCTAATACAAACATAGGTCGACATTATGGGCACCCCAATTTGATATAATACGTTTAATATTTAAGTAGTTATAATAAAGAATTGTGTTGAATTCAGTTGTTATTGATACAAGTGTATTATCATATAAGTTAAATGGTTAGTGAAAAACTATCTAGAAACGATGTCTCTTGTATCATATATAGACAGAATAGAAAACACGACATCTTGGTTTCGATTTTTCAAGATGGGCAAGCAATCACGCGTGGAACGGTGATAAAAAGCGACAAAATGACTTTTCAATAAAAATCAAATTATGCACACGTGCACGCGTTGCTAGTTTTTCGCTTTCCATTTCGCGGTGGCGGGTGTACGCGTTTTTCCGACTCGCCTTCAAATATCCACGTTTTTCCTTCTCCGCACACACGCGGCGCGTCCTAAACGCGATTGCAATAATCCGAACCGTAACATTCGGATACGCACAAGAAGCGGGCGCAAAACACAATCAGTGGATATGTATGTGAGGAGGATAAAAGTATGCTCTCGAACGCAGCGAATACGGCGAAGTAGCGATACGAAAAAAGACTACGTCATTCCTACCGTTACGCTCCGGACAAAACCGGAAGGCCAAAGGATTGTTCGTGTTTTCGTATTACTACACAACTTGCAAAGGAGGCACTAGTAGCGATGGCGGTGGTGGTTTGGATAGGGATATATATGAGGATAAGGAAGGTACATTTAGGATGGAGGACCTGCCAAGGGAGTTGGATCATGATCATGTAAAAAACGAAACACAAGCGAATTGTACCAAAGAACGTACCGCTTCCGAACGCTTTCAATCTAATGACGTCATTGTGATAGCCTAAAATGATGAACAAAAATTGTATTAAAACATAGAAATTATACGATAAAGTTTGATGCACTAAATAGTTAATTAAAGTTTAAAGCAAAGTTTAATAATTCCGCAAAATAAGATATGATAAATTTAATTTAATGAAAATCCTCCATGCTTCGTTACAGGACTTTCCATGAACTCTTTCTGTATGTAGTTGACGCTCGCGTCGACGAAAACGCATGCTTTTTGGTGGTGTAAATACGAGAATATCCCGCAAGTTGCATATTCCCTTGAAGCACAATGTACTACTCAAAGAGATACACACGTAACGCGCAACTCAAAGAAAGTTTGTCGTTTCAAGGGCACAAACATTCTTTGAGACAACACATCAAAGAAGGAAAATATTTACATACTATAAGAGACAATTTTCTCTACTTTGCTCCAAATAAATATGTAAAATATTTCAACACTCTGATCGTGCAAAGCATTAAAATTAGAAGTAAATTGTTGGATTACAGAAAAGAAAATACTATTTCTACAAAAGTATAATGGAAATTCAAAATATGCATAAAAATGAGCAACTTTCACATTACTTGAATGGAAATCTTGAAGACTGAGCAGAGGAACGTAGGACGCGCCGCGTCGTGGGATAAGACATAAAACTTGGCGGCAACTTGAAAACTTATTTATAAATTACGAGCATTTAATACGTGCGCGACTGTCTTAAAAAAGAAATAAGATTATCGAAGGAATAAGATGGTGCGTAATGGTGGTCCAATATCATCCAGGAAATAGTTCGTCGAATGTAATGAAAATGTTTGTTCGATTTACGTTGCCTCCAACGCCGACGCCACCGCCGCCGCTGATGTTGCTGCTGCTGTTGCCGGCGGCGGCATTGCAAGGAAAGCAGACGTGATCCAATTGGATAAATGAACAAATAGAAGCGGGAAAATTTATGGTCCGACCTCTGCAACGACTCGCGTTCTTTTGCCGTTCTTATCTTGACAATTGTCATTGTCTTCGTTTTAAGCGATTCGACATTTAGCCCTTAGGCCTTTCTAGCACACCGCAACGCAAACAAACGCTACACCACTTTTACACAAATATACCTACGTATCAAACGCAGAGTGCAAATGAATTTGCGTAGTTGTGCGTACTGTAATAAATGAATCTCTCTTAGTAATTATTAAATGTGACGTGGTATCACAGTAGGTTTGTTAGATATTATTACGAATTTGTTAATGCTTTTTCTGTGGAATATTTTCATTTCTACACCAAATATATAAAAATATAGTAATCTGAAGAAAAGTGGCCATATTAAAGTTATCTAATTGTATATCAACTATCAAGTTATAAGAGATGACGTCAGTCATTGAAAATGCGTATGCATTGATATGTAACTTATTTGGGATAGTGGCACTTTTCCTTGAAACATTTATTTCCTTCTTTATTAGAAATTGTTAAAAATTTGCCTAAAGGGTAGTAATTCTAAAATTGATGTTTACGGACTGTAATCTCTTATCGAATTCAAACTGCTAACATTATATTTAAGTTGAACAAATAATTAGATTTAACATGTTTTACTTATATAATATTAAATTAACCAAAAACCCCATAATTTCTATTATCAAATCAATTTCTACACTTGTTGAAATATCATTTAATCATTTATCTCCAAAATATTGTGATTAATTATGTTCAATAAAGATTTAAAGTAAAGATTTGAAGTAAATATAAAAATATTTATAGTCAACTTTGTATAATCATATTGCCGACGCATTGTGTTTTTTGGTAATATGAATAATTCTTCGCGAATTTATTATTCTGTAGATGCATTTATTATAATTTTTGTATAATCAAAGTGGAATCACTGAGACGATTTTAGTACATTAGTTTTAACAATTTTATTAAAATTATATTTAACACTAACAACTTCATCTAATGCAATTACAATTTACAAATAAATTTGATTACGTTGACCATAAAACATCAATTTGGAACGTACATTTGTTCTCACAGTTATTGTTGTTATTATTGCCACTCTTTGCTTTTACTTGATTTGAGCGGTAATAATGAGCGAGTCGAAACGTTAACGACGAAAATAAACAAATGACTTGATTACACTCGACATACTTTACATGCCGCGTAATCTCTTGGTGCATACAAATATACCACGAAAGCGCTATAAATTACTCTTCATTTTCAATACGCGTAATTTCTTTCCATTTTCTCTGCCCGCCATATTTTCCTCTCGTTCTTATTCTGCTTGTACTGTGTGTGCATAAGTTAGCAAGGATTTTGCGCATTCGCTCATGGTTCGCAATAAATTCCGCGCGAGTAATAGAAGCGGAAGCCAGGCGAGCGAGTCGTAAATTATGCACTGCAACTATTTCGTAATAAATACGCTCCGAACAAATGGACGCGTCGCGAGCCGCTAAAATCTTTCCAGTCAGTGCTTCGTGCAAATAAGTTATGTTTGTAAATAAAACCGCGACATTCATCATACCACTCGGTAAAAATCTATATACATTATCATTATAAGTACGTATGCAATTACAACCTTAATTTTTAATTAAACAAGATAAGAAATATCGGAATTATCTATACCTACATATTCAGGAAAATCAAAAGGATCAACTTAATCATCCTTAATAGTGATTTAGGTATAAATAATATATATTATAATTTCATAGGAGGAAGGATCTGGAATATTTTTATTGGTATGATACTTATTACATCAAAAGTAGAAAATGTTTCAACATTCCAAAATTCTAATATATTGAAATTGCTATATAACTTTATTAAAGCAACCTCACCATCTCGAAAACAAATTTTACGCAACCCCGAGGGAAGGGAAGAAAAAGTTCAAATATTGATCTTACAATTTGTGGACATTAAAAATCACGCACGATTTGACCCAAATATGATGAGCGGCAGTCAAGCATCAACAAACATTTCCGCATCGGGAATAAATATTCCAATTTCTTCCATTAAACCACCGCTCATTGCACTTCAATTATAATTATTTCCTCAATTTTCATAACTTTTCCTCGACCGATTACTTGTCTCATCATGTGTTCGGAAGCTTATTGAATTCGGGCGCATGCGCCCGGCGAGCGCAGCTGAAATAGCATCGACAACCAAACAAACAACAAAAAAGAGCGTGCGACGAAAGAACTCGTTAATTTTCCAATTTGCATTTGACGTCAGTGACAAGGAACTCTCGGTCTCGGTCAAATAGGCTAAACGGGGCTAAATGCAAAGCGCAAAGGCAAAAAGCGGCATTCGCAAAAAAAGCCAATCATTCAACAAATCGATTGCCTTTTTTCCCCAGCCGGACGAACGTCAAGACGATTCAAACTTAATTAAATGCTCTATGCGCGCGGCAAACTCCCCCTAAAATACGAAATATAATTAAATATTGACTGTTTTGACGTTTTTAATGCTCGCCTGGCAAATTAATGAATAAATTCGGCACGCCTTGCCGCTGACAGTTATCATATGATAATTAAAAATTAATCCGTAATTAAATTGAAAGCTTGTATCGTCTGGGAAACATTATAATTACATTCAAAATTTTATCAACTGAGAGTCGATTTGCTTTTCCCATTGCAAAAATTACTCACTGATTGATTAGATATACGACAGGGAAAGGAATTATTTTAATTAAAATCCTAATTTGATTTGGGTGTTTGTTATGCCCGATTACGTTATTCTCGAACTATAGACAGTTTGTTAGTAGATAGACTTGTTGAAATTGGTTTTCATTTTGACGTCAGAGGAAAACGAGGTCGGTTTCTTCTGATACCGAAAATTCGAATTATCTCGCTTGAGATACCGTCGAAGAACTATATGAATAGAACCTGTGAACTCGGTAGTAATGCATGTTTTAAAGATTCTGATTTGGTCTTCAAGTAAATATTGACTGATTCATGTTTATTTCATATTGTACAAAAAGGTAAACTTTAGAAATTGACAATCAGAACCCGTGCAAGTTATAAAATTGAAGTATATTAATTTCGTGATAGATATTCATATAAAGCACATCGAAAGATTCAGGTGTCTATCAATTTACTTTGAACGTTAGAAATTGACATCGATTTATATAAAATTCATAAATTAGTAAATTAATGTTCTATGTAACCAATTACTATAATCTCGAAGTTTTACAACATTGCCTGTGTTGAAATACTTGTGGTGAATACAAAGTTTTAATAATAAATAAACACGACATTTTGTTGAAATATTTGTAAAATAGTCATAGTTTTGTGAAGATAATAGCTTTCTTTTTCCTATTAGCAATTTAATATATATAGTATATTTTTAAAAATGGTTGATCAATATAATAAATACAATTTAGAAATAATGCGATTAATATAAATTCCGTAGAAAGTTTACTTAAATGGTGACTATAAAGCGCTGAATATAGAATTTACAAGATATGAATATCATCGGGGTGTGCAGAATAAGGTTTTGCCTTAATATTTTCGAACTCAATTCTATTCGTTTATAAAACTATTTGGCTAGCTAATTTGTTGGTTACCATTATTTCTCACGTGGTCGAATAGTGTGTTTTTATATCGAATCAGATTAATATTTCAATCTTTTATCTGCTTACCGGAGAGTCTAACCGGGTATTACTATTAATCTAAGTTAATATTGCTATATATTAGATGTAAATGATTTATGAATTCGTAAAAATCAATTTAACATTAAAATCTTGTCATACCTAAAATGTGAAAATATTTACAAAAACAAATATGGTGTGTAATAAATACTTTTAATAAAAATATGTTATCAAATTTGAAAAGCCTTCGCTTAAAATGTGAACATAAAAGTTACTACGCGGAAGTAATTAACCATAATATAAAGTACGTGCTACCAAATGCTCTACTTTCGCATAGTAATATTATGTGAATTACTCCTATGTGTGCAATTACTCGTGTAAAACCACAAAAATAAAATATGAACTGCGTAGGTAGATACCTATATAGAGTGTGTGCCTATTTCAAGCATACATGGACAAATAACAAAAATTTTATCCTGCAAATATTTTGACTAAAATTCATATATTATAATTCGAAATTCAGCATTCAGTTTTAAAAAGTTACGAAATTGTTAGGTAACGCCCCGACTGTCACTTAGAAAATTATGTAATAAAAGCAATTTTCTGAGGAATAATTATAGTAAAGAGCTAACGAAAATGTTTAATACTCGTTAATTTGAGAGTGAAAATTATTATAAGTTTTAACCATTGTTTTTCTACCACACCTGGCTACTTTATATTGCTTTGATAATCACTTAGCATAAGGGAATTGTTTAAATAATATTGCTGGAAATATAGATTTATTGTAATAATTCAATAGTTTTGCTAGAAGCACGAATAAAGCTCAACCATATTTACCCAGTTAAACGTATAAATATATTCTTCTAAAATGAAGAAGTGTATTATATTTTGCTGCAAAATGGTTTAAATACGGCCCATGATGAACATTCAAATGCCGTATGTTAAATCAAAATAAAATTAATTTTTGATAATTTTATATGATTAGGCGATTCTTACAATTTATTTTCTAATCGAATTCGCATCAAACGCGTAACATATAGACAATCTAAGTATCTAGGACAACAAATATATAGCTGGGGATAAAAAAACGAAAGCATATAAACAGTAAACATACTGTGTACATGGAATGTTGGTTTGAGCTTTAAACTCTTATGTAATGAGATCAAAGAAAAGTTTCAGCTTCGACTGCGTTACAAGTACTTATATAACATCAATTCGATCGGTATCACCTTAGCGTTCACTTAAATATCTACACAGCTTGAGTTGTTGATCCAATGAGAATAATTGCTACCAAATATTCATAATATCTTGCATTATATTTGCCATTATAATATACACTTTTCAATGGTAATATATAAAATTCAGTGACTGCATGATAATTATTTATGATACACTAGGCCTTAAGTTCAAAATATCTATTATATAATATATTATATTGATGCGTTATCTGTAGCGGTGTAGATTACAACAATTTTACTTTAAATTGCTTTACATTATTAGAAAAATATTTTTCTTCCTAAAAAATATTGTCTCTGACAAAATTTAATATTGTGCTACATCAATAATTCATTACAACTTGGCTTAATTTTTACGTTACATAAATTGTTTACCAGTAAACGCAGTCACCAGCCATAGCATTTCTATCACTGTTGCATGAATTTCTGAATCCGTCTACCAATCACATCACGTAGTGCAAGATGGGTTCATATTTCGACTGGAAACAATATTTTTGCAGCGACATTATAGGATGTAGAGAGAAATAGCACTCCTTTGCAATTAACCTTATCAAACAATTACAGCAGATTTATTCTCAACAATCTAATAGACTTATATAAATTAATAGACTAATTATGTGTTTTTGTGTCACTAAAAATAAATAAATTACATTTCTGGACACGTATATCTATCCAGTAGCGGCACTTTTTTACCACTGATTCGTTCTTCTTTGGTTGTAATCAGTATTGGATTATTGGTTTCAAATATACCAATAATGGTATTATTCAAAGGAACTGTGCAAAGGTTGAAGAGTATCTTCTAAGTGATGCCTACAAAAGGAAATAATTTTCGATTGGTTGCTGCATGCCTTAATAAGAACATCAATAATATGATGTAAGGTATAAACTGATACAATGAGTACGCATTGTACTAACTGCACAAGTAGGCGTAATTTTTTATTATAGATTTCACTTTTGGCCAATCAATGTTTTGTATAATTGGTACTGAAACGAGTCAGTCTTTCACACTCATAAAAAATAGTTGAATGTAAAAAGTGTGGTAAAGTAGAAGAACCGTTTTAGTAATTCGACAGACTGTATAGAAAATTAACATAATTCTATTTTTTCTTGCCAAGTAAGTTCCATTTTTAAGAACAATTCGCAAATTGAAGTATAACCTTCTTTTTATAAAAAATGAATGAGATATTTGTTTTCCAACAAATGAGATAGACATAAAATGATTTTTGTTCTTCGATTTTTTTGTTAAAAAAATACAATATTTAGAAGCATTAACTCCCAAAATCTAAACCGGATCTATGTTTTGCAGACATGTGCATAAGTATTAAAACAAAATATGTTATAAAAACGTTTTAAAACCGCAGTTTTCGTTTTCATCGTACAAGCTCGACAATAACATATTAGTGGTATTTTATATGTAATTATAACTAACCGCGCAGGTTAATCAGTATTAAAAATGAAATGAAAGTCAAGTACCGTAGATCAAGTATTTATAAATTAAATAAATAACCAAATTAAAATATAGTCAGAAATAATCGCAGCTGGCAGCATTGGCGTAGAAACAATTCTTTAGTAGAATATTTTTCCATATATATTCTTGTTTCTCTTATTACTTGTGCATATTATAAGTGGTTAGACATAATCACTTGTGATTGAATCACATTCTATAATTGATGTGATTTGGAAAATGAGTTTCGCTGTTTGGCATTCGTCATTACAATTCGCATCAACGCAATTAAGCACAAAGGGAGTATTTTCCGTTCGCTCAGCAAACGCACACTAATCGAGGATAAAAGTTTCAGCGCTGCTCAAAATGGCCAGCCAGAGCGCCTGAACGCTGATTGGTAAACTACAATTAATTCATTACGCTCCAACTGCTTCAATTACATTGGTTTAATTAAAAACGATCGCTCAATGCTTTCGCCGCCAAAGAATGATCGTATTCGCACCCGCATATTGAGAGCGACATTAATAACACGCGCACAAAGATTTTTTTTCACTAGCGCTCCAAACCCGGACGAGATTTAAATTTACATTTATACGGTACTGCTTTTTTCAATATTATTTATGCAATCGTCTTCATATAAAATGAACATATCAATTTGATTTTCCACTTTTATTTCGTGTTACGTGTAAAAATCGAGGCGCTGGATAAAATTGAGTTTTTTCCGCATAAGCAAATCAATCCAATATATTTCAATAAACGGAATTTAGTTGAGTGATGTATTTCCATTTTTGGATTGCGCAGTTTCCATCCAATATTATACTTGTATTTTTTTATTGATTTTTGTGTTTCGTGAAATCTTTTCGTGTTAGCTGTTCTCCACTCTTTATTTATAATTTAGTGAGATATTTTGTGAGCAAAATTAATTTTTACACCAATGAATATGTAGGCAATAGTAACTATACTAGATCAATATATTATTTGATGTATATGTTGATGATAACGTAATAATTCATGATACTTTTACATGATAATCATGCGAAACTTTGTTTTGTTAATACTTTTTTCAAGTGCAAATATTAGTTCAATTCTTACTTTTTAGCATCCAGAATGTAAACCACCAAACCCAATTTTTGTATGTAATTTAGTGTTACTCAATTACGTATATATAACTATATACATTAGTAGATTACGTTTAAGTTTGTAATTAAACCTGATATTTTGACTACAGTACGAATTCCAGTACTATAATTTTTCTTAAACGAAGTTATATACGGAATTTGTCTATAATTAAATATCTTCAAATATAACCTCTTAGTAGTGTTCACATCGGGGTTCAAATCAGTGAAATAAAAATGCAGGCATATTCGGATTTTGCATTTGCATAAGCATTTGTTTCTGTTACTTCGAAAATCAAGATATTTGATCAATGTTTTAGGTTCTTTCTTAGCAGCATATTACAAATTTTGTGTAAACGAATAATATAATTAACCAAATGTAATAGTGTAACATCAATTTATTAATACTTGCAGCAATAAAACGTTAAAGGTTAATATTTAATTTTCAGTATATTTATAAGATAATTGGTCAGTGCCTGGAGTCAAATTGTTGAATATTGATAATTCCTTCTTACAATACAATTCGAAACAAAACTACGACGATAAGGATTTTCGGCCTCAAAGTGGAATTATGCCTAGGGTTGATTTAAGTATATTTATTTACTACTAAAAGTAATATCTCTGAGGAGTCGTCGAAGTATCTGTACGGTTCAGCTATAGAGCGCGGATACTCAATAGGTACTGTGTTACAATGAGTCGTCTGTGTGTATTGTTTTTAATACGACATTTATCAGTGTTTATAGTGCGATAATATATTGTTAATATTTTCTTTTGCTAATTCTTATTATTTAATAGGCGGCGGTGTTTCAAATATTAACGCACAAAAGGCGACTTCTTGCATGATGCAGGTATCTATTTGTACTTAACTAGCCAGTATCTAATAAATAAATCATAAATTTCTTATATGTAAATATATTCAATTCTTTACTTGTATTGAATGGTTTGTTGTTTACGTTTTTGTTATGAATATAATGACAAAATGAGAATCGCATAGTTTAATAATACAATATAGATTAACTTTGCTGGCAAATATCTGAAGCTGAATCAACATAATGACATCGCCGAGAAAAAAACAAAAAAAGAACAAAGTTATAAACATAAAAACCTCTGTTAGTTTAATATTACCAAAATCCATTTGCGCTAATCCCTCGAGGCCCTTAATCCAACCCATCATCATTGCATAGAATACTCGAGAAATGAATATTAGATTTGGCGAAAGCGTACGGCCAGAACAGTGTTTGAACATTTAATGGACAAGTTGTGGCGGCGCTTGCGGTGGTCGGTTTTCCTAGTTTCAGTACGTAAATGGCCGATATTCTTAACGTCCTCATTACCCTTTTCGTATTCTCAATATTACATAAAGGATCAAACATGAAAATAGTGCAAATGGAAAGATTAATATGAACAGTGGTTGCAGTTTGTTATCACCCATTAGGTATAGTTTAAGTGTCGCATCTAATATTTCATGGACAGATTGAGGAAGATTGAAATATGGCGAACCATCATTTGCAGTTTTGCTTCTGAATCCATTTCTGGTTGTGCATTAAAGTACTAAATGTTTCTAATGACCAGTTGTGATAATTATTAATTGGACACCAATGTTTTCCTGCTTGTTATTTTCTGGAACCTTCGGAAGAGTATATTAAATACCTGTGGGAAATAGAAAAACACATGTGCATGTAATTAAAACGTAATACGAGTACTATATCGCCCATTGTCTTCTGCAAGAAGAGTGAATATTGACTGACTGATTTGTTTTCGCATATGTTCTGGTATGTTTGTTTTCGATCGAAAGCGCTCGACCAAAGATTGAATGCTGTGTATTCTGTTTGGTGAAATTTCATTCGAAACATTCGGGACGTGTTGCACACAGCTTCATTATTCGACCGAAATGGAAGCGTAATGTGGAAAATTTAGTATTGTGTATCGAGCGTACATCCGCCTTGTTCGAAAATGCTCTTGTGTGATTTGAAATACGTCAACTGTAAAGATATTTTCTACCAGCTTGTTTTGTCGCGACTGCTGGGTCTATTTGTTTAGTGAGCTATTTAATAATAATGTGGTTGACTGTCGCTATTAATTCAGCCAGAAATTATCTCACGAATAATTCCAGTGTGAAAAGAAAATTGATAAAAATTTAAATTTATAATTGATTTTGTAATAAAACTGTTTTGATTTATTGATTCGACAACACAATTAATTATGGTTCAATATACAATCCAAACATTTTTTTATAATTTTTATAATTACTTATGTAGAGTAGCAATGCTAACCTTTAATGCGTCAACATTTAATCATGATAAAGTCTATCTATAGCAAATGTAAAAATGATACTGAAGCCATAACTACGGTTCCATTTAATAAAATATCGTACATACTTTTTCAGATTCAAGTAGTTGAAATGAAGTACATCAGACAACTATGTCTCATACAATTTGGTCAATTACTAACTGTCGACAGATAATTTTTTTTTGGCTTAAGAATTGTTATAAACATCGATTAATATAATGTTCTATCAAAATGTTGTAAATTTCATAAATTTCAAATGGCATTCGTCTTTCAGCTGAAACGCATTAATTTTTTCACTCTACAAAGTGTATATAATTAAATATTACGCGAACGTACGAGCTCGAGTTGTTATTCAGTTGATTGCAGTGCAGTGCAGTGCAGAGCAGAGTTTTTAATGTTATTTTGAGTTTGGTTCGTTCCTAGCAAGAGCTACTACACACTTATAGTTTAAGTGTGTATTTGCGTATAATATTATAAGCGCATGCAAGTTATTAAAACAGTATTCAGTTTGTAGATGAAAACTTGCAATTAAATTCACTATTATTAAAAGAAATTCATACATCTTGCATCTAAAATGATGATAAATATACTATATCCTCCTTTTACGAATTCATTTCATATAATAATTTACTTTCCTGACACTTTATCGGGAATATTCATTGATTTTAGGTTTATTGACACGACTTCAAGTATTTTGCGAAGTAATTTCGATTTAACCTTTAAACGTATTCAAATAAATCAGATAAATAAATAACTCGGATAAGGATTTGCGTGAATCTCCAAGAGGGATTAATAACATGTGTGTATACCTTACTCATTGAGAGATATTGGTAAAGTGGATATGTATTTTTAATATTTTAATTAAATATAGTTTGGTGGCTCAAGTCTACCTTACAGAATATGTACGTTAATTATTCAATATCTTTTATTTATTGAAATTAATTGTTACGTTCCTTGTAAATCATTACATCTATACTTGATTTAAATAGCTTAAATTAGAATTACTTATATATATGTTAAATTCAATACAAATTGAGTAACAATAATAAATTTATAATTTAAATCGTTCACTTGGTCAGATTTCTCAGTCCACTGATGAATTTTGTCTCGGAGTTAACTTAATAGAATCATGTTGTTTATGCCTAAATTTGTCCATAATTCTTTATATATATGCCACTTTTATGATGCACTTAAATAAAACAGACACATATGCAAAAATTGAGTAGCCGATTGCGTCAAAGCATTAAGTAATTTGTTTTTTTTTTACAAATTTCGTGACTATTGCAAATTAATGTTTTACATTTTACAAAAACTTGTGGGGCGTATTTATTTATCGATCAGACGATTTTGTTTTAATACTATTCAAATCGGACGCAAAAATAATCTACTGTTCAACTATAAAAGCAGTATTTGTTCGTCGTACATCACAGTAACTAAAATACGGACGATATTTATAATGGTAAGCATACAAACAAAACAGTATTGTAATCTTGATTTCTATATTGATTTCCTGTCGGCTATAGGACGGAAAATTTTATTTGATTGCAATTTTATTTGCATTATTCAGTATCTCAATGGGCAGTACTGTTGAACATTACAAACAAGACACAACGCCAGCCATATCCAGTCTAAAAGATTTATTACATCAAATCTATGAATTGATTGAAACGGCGTTAGCTCAAGATACACCAATTCAGAGAATTGTGATCAATTTATATAATATCATCATACGACTAACCAGAGAAAGTTACGATTTGATATTTCATGACATCGTGGCAATCTTACAAAGAATATTGCAGAACGGGGAAGGTTTTAATATATTGGAAAACCTTATGCATTTTGGAGTTGGAATTATAGAAATTATAATAAAAGGTAGCATTCTCGCCAAAGACATCTTATATATTATACCGATATTGTTACCAAATTTATTGAAACATGGTATGGAGTTATTATATAAATGTTTTGATTTTTGCATTAAATTAATGGTTTGATTTGTAATATTTTAGTATAGCATAAGAAAAGTTGTATAAAGCATCAGGATATTTATCAATTCATTGAGTTCACAATAAGCAATATAAAAACAAAACTATACAACATAATCAAATGTTGCCCGTAATGTTGTCCATATATCCATATTTTAAAATAATTTCTTTATTCCGTAGGTTTTGCTGTCATCCTATTTAATTGTAATAAGCGTAATAAAATGAATGCTTTCCAAAAAAACAACAACCTTTAATTTCATACTTACAATAAATTCGTATTTTACTCGAAAGTTTATTATATTGCAAGAAGTGATAGTAGAAAACGACAGTATAAACTTAGCACGTGATGTATCTCATAATCTAAATATGTGACTGGAATCCAAATTTAACATCAATAATAGGTATATACACATGAAGAAATTACATAAATTAGCCGTATACATGTTGTGACAATCCTACCCAATCAATTGGTTGGGCCCTCTTGCATGCCTGGCTTGCACACGTTTCGGTATTAAGTCTAAAATAATATAACCTCCTCTTATCAAAAGCGATGACTACCCCTACGAGTCCATCCTCAATGAGAGTGGCACCTACGCCGACACAGGGCTCATAAGTTGATGTGGCTTGTCTCCCCATAGTACCCATTTTAAACTGGCTACTCAATTCACCTTGGATTATTACTTAGGGCTGATACTATTTTCGTATATATCTATTTCAAAATCCCCCGATAGTGATGCCCGTTGCGCAGCACGTCTGTGATTTGGTGGTTCTCCTCCGGGCATAAAGGGCAAGCAGTTTGAAGTATCCTGCTTACCCTGACTCAGGTTAACAGTCCGACCGGTACTAATGTATGGAAATCTTTTCAGTCGGCCTATGCTGCTTCGGCGGCGTCGTTCCAGACGACTAGGTCCTTCCCTTTGATGTTGCCCACCAAGAGACCGTTCAGTAGTGCCTGAGTCTCAGGACGCTTGCTCATGAATCTACGGTAAAAATTGATCATACCCAGAAATTGTCGGAGTTCTTGACTGTTTTGGGCTGTGAGTACTGTTAGATGGCGGACACTTACTCTGGAAGCGGCTTGCTGTCCTTGCAAGAAACCGAATACCCCAGGGACTTGACCTTTCGGGAGGCAAACCAGCACTTTGCTAAGTTGATCACGACTATACTTCTTGAGCCGTCCAAATAGGTGACATAAGTGCTAAACATGCTCTTGTTCGGAGGAAGAGGCTACCAGGAAGTCAGTTCGTCAATGAATTACTGGAAGATTTGGACAGCGTTTCGTAGGTCACAACCTACTGTCGTGGCGCACCGTCAAATGGTTCAATTGCGCATGACATTCCCCGTCGGGTCGTGTCATTTCTGGGAATTTGCTGGAGTATACTGACGAAACGAGAGTTATCGATAATCGTTTTGATACTGTCGGTCGATGCGCACTTTCCACTTTACAGCCTAATATACTCAGCAATGTTACTCGGACAAATTACCGCTTTTGACAACCGTCCACCAGGAGGTCAAAATGGGTCAGAAAATCTACCTCGATAATCGCTTTTGATATGTCCGCAACCACGAAATTTTAGTCACGGCGGAGACTTAAATTTAAGGTTAGGGGTATCAACCCAATCATGGAACCTTTTCTTTTTCATTCATTCATAATCGATACAGTTAGTCACGCAAAGCATGACTAAAAAATCTCTAGCATTCTACTCAGCGCATGGAGCTCATCCCAGTTACTAAATCTCATATTAATTAAAATATTTTGGAAGCTTCCTTCCAATTCTACCAGGGCCCCTGCGATGCCGAGGTCCTTATGGATGTCCCTGTTGGGTGTATACCTGGTGATGTTCCTTTCTCAAGAGCCTGTTAGCTACACCTTGTAATCTGGCCCTTTGAATGTTAGAGAGTTCATTAACGATGACTTCTTTACCATATAGCAGGATTGGCTTAATGTACTGTTGGTACAACATTAGTCGGTTTTCGATATTAATTTCGGAGTTGCCATTCACAAAGAATTTAATCCTGCCAAATGCGACGTCAACAAGAGCTATTCTAGTCTTAATATGCTGTTTAAAGTTCAGCTTGTTGTCGAATATAACGCCCAAATATCGTGGAACCGTTAGCGGTCGTCAGCTTATATATACAAACTGGTTTGTTAAGTCGTACCACCGATACCCAAAGTCGTACCTGTACCAAAGTAATATCAAAATGAGAATATATATTAGTTTAATAATAATGTATTTATTTGCAATTAGTGCAAAGGCATTTTTTACTCGTTTGGACACCCCAGCACATTTGTTATGCATCCAAATTTTGCATTTTAGGCACTGAATCATACTATCTTCTCTATTCTCATCACAAAGAGTATAATACCACTCATTATTATTGTTGTTTTGCTTTTTGTATACTCCAGTTTCTATTTTTGCTTCACAGGAGTCTCTTTTTGTTCTACACATTTTCGCAGATAATCTTTATACGGAGAAGCTGTTAATTCTATAGTAGTGGCGGGTTTACGCGATGTGTCCTTCAAGGAGGGCACTGGAGAAAGATCATTTAAGCTTTGTTTTATATTATCAGCCGGATCATGTTGCAAGGTAATAATATCAATAGGAATAGTTTCAATATCAATTGGTGAAATCGATTGTGAAGTTGATGGAAGAGATCTCTTAGGGTCTTCTGCAGCATCAATTATTTCGCGTTTTAATTAAGGCCTCCTTCATATCCTCTGGTGTCCAGCTATTATATATATTTTTTTGCATTTTATTGGGTCTGTAATTATTTATAAAGTAAGATATTAAAACAATATACCCAACAGCGCTGACATTGTGAGCTGAACGTTAAGTTACGCAAACAGGTACGAGTTAACTAACACGTGCTTCCCGTTCCAAATAACCCCAAATTATATATCAGAAGGAATATTTTACAAAATTCATGTAGGAAACAATACATGGATATATGTATAAACAATTTTTAATTTGCAGCACATATTTAATTGTGTTTTACTTACCACAGATACTTTCAAACTCGATAAACAATTTACTGAGACCGAGGAACAAAACTAATTTTTCCCACAACTTCTCAAAACTGATTTGGTGGGAACTGATTAAAGAATATGCGCCAATTATGATTTCATGCTGCGCGATTACGCCATTTAAGTTTCATAAACTGCATTCTAGTTAGAGAAAAGACCGAGGTACGACTTACAGTGCGGTACGACTTAATCAACCTTCGCCTACAGAGATTTCTCGAGAATTTATTTCTTCGCGTTTTTGTCACTCGTAAACGACGAATTACGTTGCAGTCACCAATGCTATGACAATGTGACGGTATGAGATGTTCACGGTAATAGTCTATATTGATTAATATTGTTACATATTATCAATAATGTTATTATGATAACAATTACTTAGGACACAAAGGCGTATATGTAATAATGTTGTAACTTCATAGCATCCTTGTTCGATCTTGAATTGAACACCCGGTCCGGCCGGTGCTAGTGTACGGAAATCCTTACATAAATTATACTCCTTATGATCACTCCTCTATAAATTTATTTAATATTTAAAATATTTCCTATGAATGAATTTGTCGCTGTCACATCTTCTAGAGTGCTTATGTTACTCACATTCAAAGTTGAATAATAATTAAGATTTTATGTATATCAGTATTTTCACTTTGATCTTAAGTAATAATTTATTTGAGTCTGTAATTAACGTTCTTTATCTGACATAAATGAAGTTAGTGATAATTATATTAATTAAATTGGTATCATATTTGTTCATCTGAGGCGCAATTAACAGAGAATAGTGAATGAACTTTAAGACTTCATTCCTCAATCACATCCACAAGACAAATAGTTCAGGTTATCCCTAAAATTTCATTAATTTTACCTTTGGTACCAGAAATTAGTATTCGAGATCTGAATATTTCAGTATTCACGATTTGAGATCGAGATCTCAAATGAAAAGTTGAAAAGTCGAATCATGCAGCATATATGATAATTGATAAAAAGCATTGTCTTAAAAAATTGTGTTTTCATGTAGAAATGACGGGTTAAATCGTGAATTTTTGAAAATCGTATAAACCTTTAATTTTCGTCATCAGTCCGATTAGGTATACATAAATTGGTTGTTTAAATAACATGGTGCATTATTTGTTGTATATTTTTCGTATATTCGGAAGATTTTTTGGGAACTATATTCCCTTTCAAATCGTTATTCTAAACACTGGCGTACAAGAATACAACGCGTGACTAAAGCAGTACATTATAATAACAAATGTAATTATAGAACATAAACTTTTTGTTCCCCTAAGAAAAGTAAACGCGTTAATGAGAGAAGGTTAATACATTGTACAATGATTGCTTCCTAGCGTGATAATGGCGCGCATCAAATATCTAACGAGTGTCATCAACATTTTAGATATGTGAAGATGCTGCTCGGCTCAAGCACTGAACGCCAAGATTACCTTTCAAGCAGTCGCATTTCGTATCTTTCATCTCAAGCGATTTTTCATCGTTTCGCTGGGTGCGCTGAGTAAAGAAACGTGTTTCATTTTTCTACTTGCTTCCGTCTTTGCTTGCTGCTGAGAAGTGCTAAAATAGTGGTAATGACAAAGGAATAATTGCAAATGAACGAAAATTTCTATTGTACGCGCCCGCTCGCGCGCCCTCTTAAAACTTTTCTACGCGAAGATTTGAGAGTACATTAAAAGCGCTTCGAGCTCCCGCTACTTTTTGCATAAAAGTTCGTTGCGCGCGCGCAAACTTTCATTTTGTATCACTTGCTCCGATTTTTTCTCGGCGAATTAATGTAACGAGTTCCTGAAGATTTCCACTGACGAGGCGGAATGAGGGGACCGGACGGAAAATGTCCTTTTTATTCCTGCCCACGCATGCGCACGTCCAAAGTTTTCATTACGTTTGCGTCAAACATGCGCCGACTAGAATTAAACGTATGAAAATGACACTCGCAAATTTATTCATTTCTGCTTATGTGCTGAAAGCAATTTATTACCCCGTCGCCAAAAATATAAATTAAAAGTTGAAAAGTAATTTTCCAAACGATTATTTCACGAGGCACATTTTTTCTACTTTTGCGTATTGCGTGGAGCTCAAGTAGCATCCGAGCGAGTACATTTGCTTCAGTTCCATCCACTTCTTCATTTCCACGCTTCGTTGGTTGGTCTTATTTTTTTATTGAGCCATAATATGCTTTTTATTCAACTCATTTCCGCGTTTGTCGTTTTTGTCATTTTCCCCTCGATATATATGAGGATGGCATTCTTATTTCGCTCTAGTGTTTGCTCGGCCGCGATGAGAATTCGACATTTCGACGATGAGTTACATAGTCCGTTAGCGAAGCCGGAATCCTTCTGCTCGAGAGGAGAGGCAGCAGCAACAGCAGCCTTGCTGGCTGCTTGCCGGCCAACGAACATTAAAAGAGAAGCAGAATTGGAACCGGCGAACGATCATGTAGCTCACGTCCGGTCAGGATATAGAATTATCTAATGGCACGTCTTTATGGCTCCATATTTCAACAGCTTCTACGTCCCAACGTTTTCTTTCTCTTGCGCTCCTCGCACATTTCTTGCAAATGCGACCTATTTCCTTCACTTTTTCTAATGATAAACATTTATACACCTCTTGCGGGCGTGAATTAGATGCCATCACCACCAACGCGCAAAACATTATATTTGCCTCATTGTGTTTATCTCGCCTACCAATCCTGCCATATTAGTCACGTTACACAAATTATACGCATTATTTATTCTTGATTATTAATTTGATATTGTAAGTCCGCTTTTATTACACAACTAAGGCGTTTGAGTCGATGATTATATTATTATTTTGTACCACTCGTTTTCAGTTGTTTCTTAAATCAACAATCAACTATAAGTATATGGGGGTGCTGCAATCCGCTATGATCCTATTACTATTAGGTGTCACAAAAATAATTATTAAGATAGTCTACGTTAGTTTGTGAATCTATAAATCATTATATCATGTATGTCTAAAATCTAATAATATCAAATTTAATTTTCGAGATCTTATTTATCATATTTGAAGTTAATTAATGTCGCTTGTCCTGAAGATTTGTCGTTTCAATAAGTTAAATGTTATGTACTTGACCTCAAATTAATAATTTTGCTTTTCGAGTGGTGATGGTGATATCAATGGACTATTAACATTTTCTGATAATTGTTTCTTACCATTTGTGGAATGGTTTAATATGATTAGTATTACTAACATAAACAGGATTTTTAAAGGCGGATGAATAAATTTTTTGGCCAATGTCAACATATTATTAGAATATCAAGTTTTATTTGATATAAGCACAAACGTAACATAAAAGAACAGTTACTGTTTGCAAAGGTATATATATTGTTATTAATAAGAATATAAATTAATTGCAATTTGTTTTATTGCTCTCATCATACAATAATCTCTTACAAATCATATGCTTCGCTCATGCTGAATAAATGCTTATTTAATTTAATTAAATAAATAACTTCGCTGTTGCGTTACTTTTCTCCCATCTCAGTGAACCAATTTATGGAATGTTAATTTCATTGCGATTAATAATAATGATAAGAGTGCTTGCGTGCGAATCGAGATATTTTCCGGATAGGCATTCTTCATTTTGAATCTGCCGCAACAATAGTATGAGAGGCGTTCCACTCTTCTATTCATTTCTTGTAAAGAGCGCATTTCGCTCATTCCTCCATTTTGGTAGGCAAACAAACAATAATATTAATTAAGAGTGCGCGAGCGTGACACAATATACACGCAGACGTCATAAGAATATGCCAGTTATAATACAAGAAAGCGGGCGGGATGATATCGCCGTGTTAATAAACGTAAAAAGCGGAAAAACAAGCAGCATGCTGACGGAAAATGAATGGTGGAATAGTGGAAAACGACAGCATAAACTTAGCGCGTGAACGTTGATGTGCGCATGTGCACCCAAAGAGATTCTATCTCGCCAAGAATAATCTCGTTCATCGGTCAAGTGTCAGGAAAATTTTCGAGCGCATCGTTCTCTTCCCATGATTCGTCGTTTCGGAGTCGAGTCTTTTCCGTTCTGAGAGGCCAAAAGTCTTTACGATCTGCTTTATTCCAGCTGCTGCTCGCACTGTCTTTGAGCTAATATTATGGATGTTTTTAGTTATTAAAAATCCTTCAAGTTTCCTATATTAATCTTACTAACTAATTATTATATCAGCAATTTATTATTGGAAATGGAAATAAAACAATAAATTAATTAAAAATAGCAATCCATATAAAGATCATTTCACGGTACTAATATTTTTTTATATTATAAATTATTCTCGGTATATCCTCAAAGGATTATTAGTAAGTGAAAATAATGACAAATCCTACAAATTTCCCAATCCCACCTATTTGATATTCAATCAACGCCCTGAAATGAATGAAATGGATGATTGAAAATTTACCATCGCACTAGACTTCTGTTTTACACTTGGTGTTTCTGCTTTATATTATTTGCTTACAGTATTATAATTAATAATCATTTTCTTTTGTAAATAGTAATCCAACATACTAATAAAGGGCTACTTTGCCAATTGTTCACAAATAAACATATACGATATATTTTAAATTGCGATTTTGTTAAAGAAAGTGTTGAAACATTGAATCATAAAAGAAATAAGAGTACTTATTATTAAAATAATTTCCGGGAACTTTTATTTCCTTAACAGATTGGATATAGATGTTCAGTATAATTCAAATTTGACGCTTACGTGAATTCTCTTCATAATGTAATGAAATACACATGCAACGTTTATAATTAATTTATAACTTTTTCATTTATGAGATCATTATTCTCAATTTGGAGAAGCATTCTAAATGGTATTTATTTTTCGCAATAGATGTTTGTTACTCATTTCTTGAAAAATATAAATAAATTACGGATTGTATTCGGAAGGAGCTAATATTAGTATTTGGATCGCGGAATACAGCAAACTTCTAGTATTGTATGTATTAAGGTATTAATGAAACTGGCTAAAATAGTTTCTGTTTTTGAGCGTTTGTTTTCTCTTCAATTGGTTCCATTCAATAGCTTAAAATACCACCTTACCACTTTATAATCTTGTCCAGGATGCAATGGCTGGATTCAATAATTATAAAAGTATTACCAATGAAGTGGTTATTCTTGCATATGTTCAACTAGCAATATCCTCAATATTGTTTTTGACATAATTTAGAATTTAGATTGATTTGATTTTTGAAGTGAAGATAAATGTGGATGCATCCAGACATTTACACATTTCTTATCATCCCGGCATCAACAGTTTCTTTTAAATCTTGATCAGGAACATATTTGCATAAAAATGGTATGTATTATTTTCTTCCGCTTCTTCATTATAAGACTAGCTTGGAGATTATCTTTAGATCATTGAATGGCATTATTAAACGACTCGTAATTCACTTATAGCATATATGAATATTTTGTTCGAAATAAAGTTTTGTCTCCATTATTATTATTTAATTAAAGCTGTTTGCCCGATAGCAACTGTATATTGTCAGACGACATGTTGTTTCTAAGCGTTATCGATATATACACTTTTATATAAATTTAATTACAGGAACTCACATTGTGATATTAATTAAACTATGTAGAAAGTATTACAAACGAATTCAAATATCTTGTATTGTTTTCAATCAGTATTTAAAAAATAAAGATTACTTAAATGTTGAAAGTGCAAATCAACAATAACCATAAGATAACTACTTAATCATTCGAAAACCTTCATGGTAAACAATAGTAACAGGTAAATTTTATGGGTTTTACTGCATCACGTTCAGTTTGCTTATGTGCTATGTTTCATTGTACTGTTAATAACAATTAATTAGAAAAAATCGACATTTGGCGTATTTAAATTTGCTATACTCACGTTCCATATTGACTATGACTATGAAATTTCTTATCGATATTATCCACTATTTTCGAATAAAAGAATTTAATTATTCTTGTCGATAATTAAGCAACATAAGAAAATAGTTAGCCAATTATCGTTAAAAATTGATTTGAAAATTGATCACTCATTCCAATTTCTAACAGTTGTTTAAGAAAAACAATATTATCGCGCGTTTTTTAGTTATGCAAGTATATGGTCAATCGGTACATCTGGTGAATATTAGAAATGTTTGAGTAAACTGGCAAATAATTATAAAAAATTTGTGGATTAGTTCGCTCTTACAAAGGGTAATCATGATTTCCTTTCATACATAACTGCTCAATATGTGTTCAATTTTGGTTGAGTTGTATTTTTATAAGTAACCCATTTTGCTAAATATGCGTTTACACTAAAACTAATCTAGTAAATTTATTGTCATATTCCATATTTTATTTCTTTATCCTTCCTTTTTGAAGAATAATCCTATATGTTTGCAAATGCCTCTGTGCATTAGTTATTCCGTTCTAAAGAACGTGTTCATCCTTTAATAGCGAAATGTAATTGGGGAATTACCTTGGGTTAATTTAAATTTTCCAATAATCCTAAGATATAGGCTACATTAAATTGGTTGCTATCAGATCTTCGAATTATTTACAGGTAATATTAAATATCTTTAAATCTATACAAAAATTAATAGCCAATATTGAACAAAGATGAAGGCAATCTCGTAAGAATTAAAGGAACATTCTTAAATTTTAACGCCAAATGGCAATATATACACGCTAGTTTTTTGATAAATCTTTAATTGTTCTTAAATATAATTGTTGAACTAAAAGCAATATTAAGTGCATTTTAAGTAAAGCAATGTTAAGTGAAACAGCGAAATCCGAGGTTCCTTCTGAAATTCGATGCAACTTCAATTAAAAATATATATCGAAATAAATTAAAATTAAAAATTATCTTGCGTATTTCATTAACAGTGTTCGTTTCTTTTTTTTTTGATGAATAGTGTCGCACATGGTAAAATCTATTCATCATATGTAAATTCATTTATCAAATTATAACTACTTAAAACCAAGAATGCTGAAAACGTAACGGGGAAAAGATTATTTCAAATATTACGATAACTGCTTATTTTGCCTTCTGTATCGTTGCATGATTCTTAGGTCGTAAGAAACGACATTCCCAATTGCATATTGCCCTAAATAATATGAATTCCCTAACGATCCGGTAGCTGAGACTGTTACTTACATTAATACACTAATTGTGACAAGCGATGAAGAGCTAAATACCAGAGATTTCCACTGTTAAATATTTATCTTCAGATATGAAATGAGTTGACAATTATGCAACATCTTCTGGTAGCGAAGAGTTAAATGCTTCGATTTCTTTTAGTACAGTTGTGTAATGTTATACAATACTTGAGTGTGGTCAAATTTATCCGAGTCCAACGTCCAAAGTTTTGCATGCACTGTCAGCGTGGATTTGCGCGAATTTAATTTGAAGGTAATTAGTGGAATGGTGCGGTGGTGCGTTTATATTTAGTTAACAATTTCACATGAAATTAATTATTGTTCGATATATGTTTGAGCCTGGAATTCTATTTAAACAGTTATATATTATATAAAAAAATTCCTGCCGAGTTAAAAAATCATAACAATATGAATTTTATCACTACTTTTAAAATACATAATTTTATTTTTACTTATTTTACTTCTATTTTATGATTCATATATTCATGTGTTGCACAATTCGTTCTTCTTCAGTGGATTGATTTAAATTGTTCCGCAGCATTGTTGTATTACAGATTATTTATTCAATTAAAATTATTCAATTAAGATCTAATTCAATTAATTTTTTAACTTTTGGCTAAAAATTACAATTCTGCGAGGCAGTGATATTGGAATGTTAACTACCCGCATTGATAATTAAGATATACGTGCTCTTTGTATTCGGTTCAGGTGTCAGGCGTTTGGTTCAAGAGTTTTGTTTTGCGTAAGCTATGCGAAACATACGTGTTATATATAAATAGATTAAATTGATAATAGGGAAATGTTTTAATACTAGTGAATAATACCAATTTTTGAGCTTTGCTTATTGGAGAGCCATCACTCTAAAAGCTATTTTTATTGGTATTGTATACGGTACAATTTTCTTGATTTAGCTAAATCTGTTTAGTCGATTTGATTGTAACTGTGTAAATAGGTACATGTTTTATTCCGTTTTGGCATTAGAGACTCTTGCTTCTTGAAATGAATACACCAACGCATAAATTAGTTAAGGCGGTTTTATCTCCATTAAGGCTATGGCAGTTTTTAACTGAGTAAAATCTTTCGGAGAAGATAAGTACTATAATTGGAAATCTTATGAAATTTAGCTACCTCATACTTACTGAATTATGTAGGTACTATGTGCGAATAACCAGATTTTCACTACGGTGTTATTACTTTTTCGAAATAAGTTTGATAACTCGGTTTAGAAGAATGAACGCATAATGAGCCAACAATAAATATTGTGGAATGCCGCGAATAAATTTACACATGGTTAAGAAGTATGCGAGCGTCCGTAAAAAATTAACGAGCTTTTAATGAGAACACAACAAAGTGGGTCGAATTAATCGCACAATTTGGAGCGCGCGTCACGCATTTATGCAAACAGCAAGAGCATTCGGTGGGCGGGCGCAGCACGCATTTAAAAATCATAAACACTCCCGCAAACGTAATCCAAGCGTGCGCGCGTGTGCTTCACGTTGACGTTAATTAAAATTTTCATACGCTAAGAAAAACTTCATAATTAGTGCATGTTAGTTTTATCCCTGTTTCTTGCTCAACACGTTATTATATATGCTTCTCCAATAAAATCAACTTCTATTTTGCAACTGGACATTGGCGAATCAAATATAAAAGATATCTTAGTTTGATTGAATAATTATCTCCAGTCAATATCCAATTAATTGACTTGGAAAAAATTCAAAGTTTCATAGACAAATTTCATAGAAATCAGAATAAAATATCTGAAGGTATTAAGGATAATAAAATCTTACGTGTTCGTCTCTTTTTCTAGTTTTAAGGGTTTATTCATGGAAGCTAAACCGAAAATGCCTCTGGAGGATTTATTACGGAAGCCGTATTGTTATACGTGAAATATTTAAGTTCGAGATGCTATTAATCATGCAATCGTCTGGCGCACAAAGCGGCAACGACGAGATGCGGGGTGGAAAGTAGAAGAGCAAAATCAAGGAAAATCACCCAGGGTATAAGTACACCTCCAACCGCCCGCCGACTTCCCCCCTCATTCCAGGATAAGTGTGAACTGGCAGCGGTCTGTAGGCGGTGTGTCTACGAAACACAACGGATAGTATTGATCATCCCAGCTGCCCATCCCTTCAAGTATTTAGCATACAAACAGTACGAAGAGGGAGAAACCCTTCGGGGCCTTTTAGTTCATGGAGCAAAAATGATGAAAGTTGCCTGCTTGCGTCCATTTCGAAGAGGAAATGAAGAAATTTACTGCGTGACCCTGTATGTGATAGAAATCGTTTAAGCGTGTAACTTATGCCGTTGAGACAGACGCGAGTGCCGTTGTTAGAGGACGAAGAAGACGCTCGCTCGCTGCTTGCTGGATTTCGTGTAATGATTCCCAGCCATCCGTTTCGTCCGATTAATCATTCATATAACGCTCCAAATGATCCGCTTGCGCAAGAAACGCGCTCGAGTGTGTTCGGCGGAAACGTAACGCAATCGCCGCCAGACTTCAATATTGTCGACGACAAAAGATTAAAAAACGTTCTTTCGCCGCGCACCGCCTGCCGCCCGCCGCGTCACCCGATAAAGCGCGATTGATATCACGCTCGCAAAACATAATAAAAAATTTTTGAGCCGCCTTATTGAAAATGCAGTTTGAATGCAGAATTAATGCTCGACCTGATTGCTTTTCTTCCTTTACAAGCATTTTTCAATTAGCGTCTTGCGTTTGCCCATAAAGTAACTAAAATAATTTAAAGATGAATAGTTTAATATTTTGATTGATAATTCACAATGTGGACATAGAATTATCATTTGGTTGAATAAATTTAACCCGTTTATATGCTAGACATCCTGATTGAAATTTGCTAGTTTACAATATTTAATATTTACCTATTAGGCATAGAACACAAAACATGATTATACTTTGCCTATTGGATAAAATGAAAATTTAATTAAATTAATCACATATGCAATACGCATAGCATACTTAAAAGTATGAATTTATCGGATGAGTGACCAACTTCCTGCTATGCTCGGCATACAACTAAATTCAGTTTCAAAGGGCTAATGCGAAGCATGAAGGCTGACGTGTTGCTAAGTTTATTATCGCAGAGTGCAGCTGCATTGAAAATGCAGTAGCGACTTTCGAACAACACGACTGAATACGCACACTCCGGAGGAAAATTTTCGCCCGCCAGGAACCAATTTTATTATTCCATGGCTGCGTGTTGAGCGCTACGCGCGCCGCGTTCTGCATATTGAAAGCGAACCCATTTCGTTTCATCATTTGTATACGATTTTCGTTCCTAATAGATGAATCGCTGTTGCGAAATGCGCCTGCATTCAGGCGCAACTTTCCATGATAAGTGCATGCAAAATGGCCAGGCAAAATGCCGGAAATATATTCGAGCGTAATATAAATGCTTCTAAGTCTTCTTTTGTGAATGAAATTCTGCATTCGTGAGCACATAATAAATATTTTCAACTTAATATGAATCTCGATACAATAAATACTAAAACATATCATAATAACTTGCATCGGAATTGGATATATCATGCATTTTTTTCCCAGGAAAATTCATGACTGGTTCTTACAACTGTCTTTCATATGCAATGAAATTCGGTTAACGATTTCTCAAATTATACACGATTTACACTAATTTCTAGATGATATAAAATCTTAAATTTGTACTTATTTAATATGGTATATACCTTTTTTTTATGATTATAAATGACTCTCCTGCATAATTGTCATGTTTCTTGTAGGTTTTTCGAGCCTGTTACACAAGCTCTAATGAACTTCTTCATTTTTCGCAATTTTGAGTTTATTGACAGTTTCATTCTTAATTTACACACTTATAATTCTCACATGTATCTATTTGCACCGAAGTAATCTGGCATGTTCTTGTGATTTTAATGCAATTCATTACAACTTTTCATATTTCCTAAAGTATAAAAAGGCTCATTATTATTTAGTTTTTGTAACATATTATAAAGCGATCGATTCCATTATACCTGGATATCGTGTCATCTTGATCAAATTCTACCTTGGTTATGGTACATTCAAATTTGCAATAATTTCACATTCACATTCTCCGGCGGTAAGCAGAAAATGTACTTCTAGTTTTTATTTGCACCTGAAATAGAGGTTTGATATATGATAGATAGTATCACTATCTGTTTCACTAAATTAATTAAACACAAAATATACTCTCAGATTAAGTCAATTTCTTATGCCCTTTAATAAGTAGATTATCGCCGGGTTTTACAAAACCATTGATATTTAACAAATATATTAGCACATAATTAACAAAATCATGTTATATATTTACTTTGTCAGAAAACTTCGTTGCCCCTACTTTGCCGTAATTTATTAAAAATTTGTATGTAATGTTTTTTTCGACACCCTTATAATTTTCGCTTGAAATTTCGAACAGTATTGTCGAAAACTATAAACTAGTATTGCTTTTGCTTACTTACACATACATATTCAATGAGCGCCTTTTTATCTACTTAGGTGTGGGCTTTACTCTTGCTTACTTATAAAATGATATATATACCACGCTGGTATAAAGTGCTCAGATATTAATGGACATTTCCAACTTGGATACAATATAATATAATTAATTTTTTTTCTATAATTTTTCTGAACTAACCTATATTTATAATTCCGTCTTAAGTAAGCCTTATGTTTAAATGCACAAAACTGTTGAATTTACAGTGGAATTTAGTTGGGCTGATATACTCTCCAGACAAATAATTATTCTGCCGAGTTTCTATGTGATTATCTGCTGGCTTATAATTTAATAATTTGTATTAAACATAAAAACTAATCATAATCATAATTTTTTTGTCGATTTTCTCACAATTTTAATAAGTGCCCAAGGAATGCTTGAGAATCAATTGTTGATCTATTTCAAATAATAAGAAATAGTAATACCTTGTATAATTTCGCGAGTAGAAGGATGGAAGAAGTATTAATTCCGATGCTTTTATATTTTTTGTTTAAATAATTAAAACAACACAAAAATTATGTATTTTTACTTAATGTATTTGTAACTATTATTTCAATTTGATTGTTTTTCAAAAAATCATTAAATAATAAATGCTAATGCCAGTTTTCAAACGACTTTCATTCAGTTGTATTCACCATATATAGCACTCCCATATTTAGCGATTTCATACAAATTATTCCATAATAAAACTTATTTAATGTTAACTTTGACTTTAACAGACATAATTATGATGATAAATGTGTGGGAAAAGATGAGATCTTTCTTTAGTAATAATTAATTTAAGGATTATATTATTTTGATAATTTCATTCCAGTATCAATAATGTCCAAAGAAAACTCCAGTTGATATTTTTGTGGAGATGCGTATGTTGAAAAGCTTTTTGAATCAGGAGATGTGTTCAATGCAATTCCACTGAAATTAATGATTATTTTTTCAATCTCTAAACAACACGTCACTTCCTACCATAGCCAACTTGTAAACCACTACAGTACACCCCTGCCAGTGGTGAACGTTATAGCTGGCGTAACTCGACGTAAAAACTGCCCGGTAGCGTTCGGGGAAATGAACCCGACGACCAGAACGCGTGGTTCTAGTTGATGGAGTTGCTGCAGTTGGATGTTCATGCGGTGGAGGATTGGTGTTCTCATGCGATGAAGCTTGGCTGGTTCTTCGAGTGATCTGGACGTACTCCTCGTCGTCAGCTTGGATTATAGGATCCTCGATGTCGTCATTGTTGGTATAGGCCGGTTTTAACCGATCTATCGAAACCGGGACTATACGGCCTCGCATCCGGAGCGTGAAATGCTTTTCGTCGCGGGAAACCACTTCATAGGGTCCATCGTACGGAAGCTGAAGTGGACCTCGGGGTGCGTCGTGCCTAACGAAAACATGGGTAGTCGTTGCTAGGTCCTTGAATATGAAAACCTTCTTGTCTCCGTGTCTTGTGCCGTTAACTGGTCGAAGTGTCTCGAAGTGTTGGCGCAACTCGCGCACAAAATCGGCCGCGTTGTCAAAATCCCGGGTGGAAGTGGAGACTAGTAGCTCCCCTGGAAGGCGAAGTG
>JARJDV010000443.1:0-12035 GCA_030264675.1 Anaulacaspis nigra | reverse complement strand
GCGTGCGCGCTCGCGCCTGCTGGATGGAGGAGCACTATGCGTGCGCGTGCGATGCGAAATCTATTTGCATCCCGAACGCGTTGCGAGTCGCGTAATTGTGCACGGTTTTAATTGTGCAAAAATGCCGGCCGGCGCGCCGCCGCGACATGGGAAACGGGCGAAGAACGCCGCCACGGCAGAGGCCATCAACGTGTGCACACGCACGAAGCATTCATTGTGCGCTCGACGGGCGCGAACCGGTTTCCTCGCATGTATCGGAATCCTCTTCACTTCTTTCGTGCCAGCAGCAGGCGTTCGCCCTGCTGCGATCGTCCGCGCATCGTCTTCGTTGCTCTTCTCGAGCACGAAACCGCGCGTATTGGAACAACACGACTAAAACAAATATGTATTGATAAATATGCGGCGAAGAGTACGCGACGTGATATATCACGAATGTAAACAGTCAGTTGAACTTGAAACAATTTGTTTACCCGCTGAATTTAGAAAATTGCTCGCGCCCGGCAAAAAACAGCTGACGTAATTAACTGAGATTTCTGAAGAAGCCTTTTTAATTCAATGAACTGCATACTTGCTGCCACCGCTACTTGCATACGCGCGTATTAATTCAGCGCCCGCGGGTTTTCAGCTGAAGTAGTCGACGCTGAAGCAGGGTGGTCACACACTGCACGCTCGCTCTCTTAATCAACATACAAGAGCGGAGCAGACAGACAGACATGAGCGTACACTTGAACGTGTCACCCTTTCGGCTTGGCTGCGCGCTATTAAATTTCTTATTGCGATCGGAGATCAATTGCCGCACGGAATGCACCCTGCACAACTCGCCAACCAACGCCTGCACTTGCTGCTTGGGTGCGGTTTGTTTATAAACTCGCATCGCGAATGCCGGATATCTTTTGCATCCACTCGATCGTCGCGAAAAACGCGGACGACCGGCATGATAGCGGAATGAATTCATTTACCTTTTCGTTCAACGACTCCGACCTGGCCTGCTGATCGGTGGCTCGCTTTACATGAACGCCGAACAAGTAAACAAACACAAGAGAGTACTCCTTATCACCGATTGTGTGCGCACTGCCTAGTCAATTCGATTACAACCGATATCGTTTGATTCGCTTCTTGCAATGCCTCACTGCATTTGCATTCAAACAAGTACGACTTCGAGGACTTTCTCAGCGTGTGACTACGAGCGTACTGTCGAGCAGGTCCCTAGCACTTGTTTGCAGCTGTAGCGCGACTCCACTACCATCGAACCGATTGCGTTGACTGGGTCTCGCGGATTCGGACCCTGTCTGCTACCGACTACGTGCCTGCGAATGCTATGCGTGTAGTCTATGACCAAGTTCATCAAGGATCAGGACAAAGCAAACTGCAAATAGAGATTTTTATCAAAATATTGAAAACGAATGTAACTAAAGTCCAGAATTATCATAAAAGTGCATTTAAACTTTAGAACCTGGTACGATATCATGAATATTTATTAAGGATTAAATTACATGCAAGGATAATGAACGATGAATAATTTAAGTTGCCAGTGCTTAAAGTTTGAACTAATTTTGAATAGCGAGAGAGAGATTGACTAGACACAATATTCGGGGGGCGTGCGAGTATGGAACCAGAATGGTTCGTTTTATTGACATATGAACGCTATGATATTATTCCATGTGGATTTGCACTTGTCAAAATGTATAATCAAATTTTCCTTCATTGGCAACATTCAAGGGGAAACAGTGGGAAACAGCTGATAGGTGAACTTATGTCGGTTTGCTTCTGTTTTGGTGAGTGGCATAACGTCGTCCGAAATTCGCCGTGAACAAATCAGCTATGGCTGAGAATTTAAGCAAGAAGCCGAGTAAGAGCATACTTAAGAATTCCAGTAGCTTTGATACGCCGGACGCACGCAAGCAACCCAAGTGAGTCATACCTAACCTCGAAACGCGAAAGCATTGGCAACTTATTATCTAATTTGCGCTAATTGCTTAATGCGTTCAATATTATAGCAAGAAACCACTGCCGAAGGGCACAAAATGGGACGAAATGAATATAATGGAAACATTACATCCACCCGGCAAGGATTATGGCTTCATGAAGATTGATGAGCCAAAAACACCATACAATTTTGAAGGGCTTGGAGTTGATGCTGAATCATTAGACGCTGAAACACTTGCCGCCAAGTATTTGTAGTTTGTAGAGTTGCAGAGGCAACGTGAATTAACCAAAACTGTTTTAGGATACGTGAACAGGGCAATGAATTGCCCAAGGCAATGCAAGAAAGCAGTGGTGAGGATGAGGATGAAGAAACTCCAGAGGAGAAACAGGCGCGGAAAGAATTTGAAATGAAGCGAAAGAAGCATTATAACGAATATTATGCGGTGAAACTTGCACGCAAGTTGCTTGAAAAAGACGAGGATGACGACGACGACGACTCCAATGACGGCAGCGAGAATACGCAACCCAAATCGTAAAATAAATAGTAAATTAATTTTACACCAATAATAATTCTACAATAGGTTTAGCGTCATTTTCAAAGCCAACGCCTAGGTTGAGAGAGTACACGGGCGGGCAATCCAAATTTAATTAATCAGCAGTAATGTCTTGTAAACTATTTACATTACATGTGCTTTAAACGAATTATAAATAATGCTATCACATTGGCGCGAATCTGATAACGTGCAATAACGATAACGGCGTGTACAGAGTGGCGGCTGGGCTATTGCATAATGACGTTAGTTGAGAGTCGAATTTATAAGTTAACCTGTATATTGACAGACGTGAGCTAATAATGTACAAATTACGTATTTTTTAAATCATTTTTATTTGAAGTCTTCCCAAATGAAAAGTAACGACCGAGAAGTAAAACGGACTTTACTCATTCAAAACATAGAGCAATTAGATAACAAAGACAACTGATTATTAATGGGAGTATTCAATTCGTAGGCCGAACTGTAAACCGTCGCATGGACGAAAGATATTGTGTAGTGTGGCGGGGTGCAAAAAGCGTAAGGCAGCAAAAGAGAAAAAAGAAGCTGACAAGACAGCAGAGGCACCTGCAGATTCGTGCAACGCGTCGCGAAACTGCAAATGTACCGGCGTGCTAAGGAAAATGTAAAAAAGTATTGGCGTAATTTGTATGCTTAAACAACATTAATTAATACTAAACACTTAGCAGCGTAACACTCAAAGAGAAAACACCAATCAATTACATCATTGCCATTCACCATGACATCGCTATGCGTACATAAGAAACCTTTTAACACGACATTCATGAACTAATACGAATATATTTAATCATTTTTTGTAGTTTGAATGGGGCGGTTAATGTCATCGGAGTAGTAAGAAGAAGACATCAAAATTGCGGATTTTTTAAACGCTAATAACGCAAAGAATATTTTAAAACGGACGAACTATCACGCTTTATATACATAGATTTGTATAATATTTCGAGCAATTGTATTTTATTTACTTTCCCATTGCCAATAGAATTCTGTGTACTAGTTTTGTAAATAATTTTCCATGAGTTACGCATTATCTACCGACTTAAGTGCATGTAAAAAAATAAAAAGAATTGTTATAAAATATGTAATCAAAAGATAACACGCAGCTAAATAATAAATGATAAACTGTAATGATACAAAGACGCTATTTAAATAGATGCGAGAACGAACAGTTTATTACAAATTTATTTCATAATCTCATAAATATAATACATATTTTTCTTTTCGTAAGGCCACTCCAATTACGTGCATGTGCAACAGTCGGAAAAATATTGTTCCCAATTTTTTTTGGAATACGTTATCACACGTGTATTGTCATTAAAAAACAAACGGCAGTCGATGAAACTAATACAATAAATCCAACGTTAAATTAACCAAATAAAAGTATATAAATATTAAATTTGTTTTGTACTTAGACATATTGAATAGGATAGTAATCAGTCGCTACTGCATTCCAAATAATTGCGGCACCCATTAGCAAAATATACACGACCAAAGCAATCCACTGAACGATTTTCTCTGGCTTCTTGACCTCAATATTTCGCAAAACGGTAATACCAACAAGCAGACCTGCAGAGGCACCAAAAAAGTGCGCCGCGTAACCAATTGGCTCGTATTGTTGCAAGACGTATCGATTGTATATCGCGGTACCCACATCCGAGGCTATAAGTATGAGGAAAATGAAAAGTTGCACCAATGGATAAGTCATTTCCTTCCAGTTCTGAAAATTGTTGATCGCTTAGAAACCGTTGCACTAACGCTAATCAAATTAATACCATAATTATCGTCGCTAGATGCGCAGTTATTAAACTGTAAACACCGCCACTAGCACCTGCTAATTTTACCCATGGATCGAAAACGGACGTTCCAAGACTTCCGGCTACCACACCAGCTACGTACACGAGAATTACGCGTACTCCTCCATGTACCATTTCCAATGGAATACCAAGCATAATTTGTACAAAGATATTCACGATAAGATGGGTCGATCTGAAAGTTAATAACATTTAAATAACAGTTAATCAGTGTAAGACGCCTTTAGTCTTACCCAACATGCACAAACATGTATGTTAAATATCGCCAACATTCTTTACGGCGATGTGGATCATATAACAAATCAGTCGCGATAGGTCCTTGAGCATGTTTATTACTTCCCATTGTTCCATCCACAATAAACAACACGATTATAATCAATGATAGAGTAATCATGGCAACTCGTGGTGGCCAGCAGGAATATTCATCTTCATAGGTACCATCAACAACTGTACGTGTTTTGGGCATTGGCGGTACATGAGGTGGTAAGAGAAATTTCACGTATTGACGCGCCCTGAAATTAATCATTGAACAAAAGCAGAGAAATGTTGTACAGATATAAACCTCAATTTTAAATGACCAAAGACATAGTCATTTTTAGGATGTAGCACCATATTTTTAAACTCTTCCAGATTTAATTGGTGATCACCATCTACGTCAGCTTCATGAAAGATCTTTTTGATTGTGTGTTCTGGTATATCATGTTTATATTCTCTGCTTTCAATGATATTTTTGAACTCTATTATATTTATTATGCCATCGTTATTATGATCATACTGAATAATAAGTAAGGTAGAAAGTTTAATTGATTAGATTGAAAGTTATGCACTATCTAGTTAATTACCTGTTGAAAAACCCTCTCCCAGTGATCAGTGTTTAAGCCTTGGAGTTCAATACTTGCCATTGTGCAAGATTAAGTAGGCTTTGAGTTAAGTCGTGTGCATCCAAATAGTGTAATTAGTAGGTTTTTATGTTATCACTGTGTTATTCATTTGTTTATTCGCTCACGTTCTACTCGTTATAATATCGGAATAAGGGAGCACACGTCTTACTACGTTACGATCACGAATGAATTAGGACGCTAAAATTAGTACACAGATGTTTGTGCAATTTGCTACGTAAATATTTAATCAGCGTTATCAAATTTTAACGGTAGACCGATACCTTAATAACTGTTATTTACATTGCGTTCTAGGTTAAGAAATCACTCGATCTTTCTCTGCCTGAATGAATCACACACCTGGAGTGAATTTCCATGATTCATATTACCAAGGCCGGATGTTAAAGATGTCGCTGCTCCTGAATGGTGAGTTTGAAAGTTTTATTAGTTTTTGTCCCCTTTGTGCCACAAACGGATTCTAATTAAAATGACTAAGTACACAGCTTGTACGTCGATGAATGCATTAAATATTTTATTACTCATTCAATACAATAGTCACTAGGTTAAAAATTAGTTTTTATAAGAATAATTTATATTAACAACAATCGGTTTCTCGTTTACGTCGGTACATCAAAAACAGCACGTTAAGCAGAAAAGGAATATTATAAAATGCTCAACGGCCTTATAGCATTATACAATAGGTTTTCTCGTTGGTACTCTATAGATAGTTATAAACTAAAAGTAGAAATTGTGAACATACATTAGATAATGTCTTTCTCGCAATCGCTCTCGGGTCTTACAATTCGATACGGATGCGCAATTAGTTATTAAGTTCGGGCATAACGTACGAGATATCATCCCATGGATGTCTGTACAAACCCTGTTTCAATCTCTTTTGGTCCATGTAGTGGCCGATAAATCCAACACTTCTGCCCAATATAAAGAGCGAGTTAATCGCACCAATCTGTATATATTCTTGTGCTTCTTCCCGCGTAAAGCTGCCGCAATTGTTCAACATGTCGACGAACGCACAGGCAATCACGCCGTCAACGTTCAAAATTAAGTTCGGTTTCTTGCTGGTTGTAATTTTCTCGACTTCAAGCGCGTAATGCAGTAGTGGGGTGGCAGGGAAATTTTCCATCACGAATTCTTTCACGATTGTAACGCGTTGATCTGGGTTATTAACCGATTTGATACGGTGACCAATGCCCATAATTAATTGCCCCTTGTTGCGCATCGAATTCACAAAATCTGCCGGGTGCAGACCGCTGTCATACGCTTCGCTAAATTGTCGAGCAGCACCATCCAAAGCACCCCCAAATCGGTCGCCAATTGTGAGCAAACCGGATACAAGACTCGATACCAAATCCTTGCCTGCTCTGGCACATACAATTGTATTATGAGCACCAGATACCGCGGGCCCATGATCGGCAGTAACTATCAAACACATTTCGAAGAATTTGCAAACGTAAGCTGGCAAAGAGCGTTGGAACCATAGCAGAGAAATAACGCCACCAATTCCCGCATTTTTGTTGAGGACATCCGAAATCGGTATTCCTGCGTACAATAATTCTTGGCCGCGTTCGTCGCAAATAGAAGTCATAAACGACGCTGGTTTGCGAATTAAGCCCAACTCGCGAGCCCAGCTGTAGTCCATTGGTACTGTTGGTGGAGGAACCTCGGTCGCTGGTATAATAATTCCCTTCTCAACCAGCTCCTGGTAAACACTTTGAATTAGCTCACCCAAATTGTCAAACGAGTCTGGCACATAGGCTCCAGCTTCTTTGAGTGCTTCATTTTTCGATGTGGCTGTTTCTTTTGTCGTATTTGCGCATGATCCAGCATGGCCAAATTGCACTTCTGCGGTGAACATGCCTGCACATGTGCCAATGCACCATGCAACCAGTGGCTTCGTAATTCTTCTGCTTTTGATAGCTTCACATACTTCGTACTCTTCAACACCGCCAACTTCTCCGAGCAGTACAATCATTTTTATTTTCTCATCATCTTGATAACGTATAATATGATCCATGAAAGTGGTACCGGGATAACGATCACCACCGATGGCAACACCCTCGTACACACCATCAGTAGCTTTCGAAATTATATTATTTAGTTCGTTGGACATACCGCCCGATCGTGAAACGTAGGCAACGCTGCCAGGGCGATATAATAGAGAATGTAAAATATTATCCATCATTCCACCCGTGTTGCCAATTTTGAAACAACCTGGTTTGACACCACCAACAGTGGCAGGGCCAATAATCGATACTTTCTTCTCATTGGCCATTTTAATCATTTTGCGCGTTTGATTTTCTGGGATACCTTCAGCGATAATGGCGATTGTGCGAATTTGCGGGTATTCCATGGTTTCAATTGTGCTCTGATAGGCCGATCGCAAAGAGGCGAAACTTACGAGGACATCAGCGTCAGGATGCTTGGTCATTGCGTCGTTCATCTTTTTGTACACGGGAATTAAGATTTCCTTATGACCCCAGTAGTACTTTTGTTTGTGGTCGCCCGTGAATGGATAGATGATAGCGACCACGCTGGGTTCTGCGCGTCTGCACACGAAATCAAAGTCCAAGGTGCTCTGCACGGCGCGGGTTTGCATACCCCAAACAATAGCCTTCGTTTCTGATGTGAACATAGCTCTGCCATTAGCATCCCGCTAAAAAACAATTTATTAGCTGCGTAAATAACAACCTGCTATTGACAAGAGAATAACAAATAAATTTGATTTGCAGAACCAATGTGTGTGCGAATGTAAATGTGAAATTGTGTTACCTTGGTGACTACGTCTGGCAGGGACATTTCTATTGGGTTTGGTCTCTGTTCCTTAAACAATTTTCAAACCGTGAGCAACTCACTCATTCAAAAACAAATATTCGGCATTATTTCAGTGTTACAACTCACGAACCAGTAGAGAATAGTGGTCTAAAGGTCGCAAAAATATGATTAAAGTGCTCATTTCACAAAAGATAACCAAACCATAAGTTAAGGGTTAAACCAAAATCTGGTGCGTTAGTGCCAGAAGAGGAATTACGTAGCGTGCGCATAATTTGTGCGTGTTAAACTAAATTAGCGTTTGCGTAATGAAAAATACTCTAACAATTGTTAAAGGAACCATAACCGAACCATCTAACTTTGTTGAGAGAGTAATTGAATTAATGGGTAGAAAAAAGACTAGGTCGGAGAATAAGTTATGAAATACGTAAAATGTTAAATTACGAAGAGAAAGCTGAATAGTTTTTACAATTACCATTTTCGGGCGTGGGCAAACATTACCCTTATCTGGTGCATCACCACCAGCCAAACTCGAGGATGAGGCGGCTTGGCCATTTGGTAGTAAAAAGTTAGCTGTAGTTGTTTCCGGTGCTGCGTGATTTTCCTTAGGAATTGGCCTTTTGCCCAATGCCATACCGCAAATTGCAGTCATATGGGTTTCCGGGCCAAACACATACACAGGAATACCTTGAAATTATTGAAAGTTAATGACATATAATTATAGTTTTTATCGTCTTATTACCAAGAGTTTGACCAACTTCTCTCATGCGGCGTAAACCTTCTTGGTAATTTGGACCAGCGCGACGCACAAAGATGGAGATTTTATGATCGATTAGCCGCTGTTGGTATTCTTGCAAAGCGGTAATAATACCACGGAAAGTAGACGCAACATTAGTAAAGTTAGCAATGCCTCCGCCGGTGATGAGAACTTTTCCATCCGGATGTTTTTCTTGTGTCATTAACGACAGAATAGTCTTGGCGTATTCATAGGTTTGTTGCTCCGAAGGAGCACCCGAGTATTCGCCATAGTTGGCCAATTCACCAGCACCACCTAGATCGCAAATGGTATCGCTGTAAATTACAGACGCACCACCTCCAGCGACCATTGTCCAAATACGTCCTGATTTATTTAGAATAGTTAGCTTCAAACTAGCACCCGATTTAGAATCCAAATCAGCAATGTATGCCTCCTCCGGATAGGCGTCGCGCCCGAAAGGTGGTGGGTAATTGATCTCTCCCCATTGCGGACGGCAGATAAAGTCAGCAGTGGAGTCCAATTTAGCAGCTAAATCGAGCACGTAAATCGATTTATCGGTAACAACCAACGGATTAATTTCTAAGTACGTGAAATACATATCGCCATAGAATTTGTACAATGATTGAATGAACGTTGAAATCATTTCCTTTTTGGCAGAGGGTGCGTGTTTCAAGAGCACATTGTCAACATCGGTCGGGTTGAGTGCTTCGCCAACAGGCACATCAAGTTTCACCGCTTTCGCATCAACATCCCCAATATCAACACCGCCCTCGTGATGGAACAGAATCGTATCGGCCTGTCGGTGCGAATAAATGCATACGTAAACTTCCTCTTGTGCCGTGTGCGGTATGAACGGTTCAATTATAAAATTGCGCAATTTGCCTGTCGCAGCGCCAATTTTTTGGTCCTTGTTCATGCGCTCGCCGATCCACTGCTGCACCTCGTCAAAGCTCTTGTTAACAGCAATCAAGCCGAGTTTGCCGCGTCGCTTAATCAACTGGTCGGGCTTCACGACCAATTTCTCGGTCATCAGCCACGGATGATCCAGCACCAGTTGGTTCATCTTCGTGTTCTCGTCCACTGACGCAAAGCGGCATGTTGCCGCCGCCGTGTTGCCCGGCAGGAGGCGATTAATTAAATCCTTGCCGGTAGCTTCTCTGATTGCCTTGGCCGACATGTTGAACTAGTTGCGTCTAAAAAATAAGATAAAAGCGGGGTTAGTTGAGCTAACAAACCACGTGTACACAAACAGGAATTGCATAATATGAACCGTACACATGAGGGACTGGAGACATTGAAGCAATGAAAAATGCAAATTGTTATGGAAATGTCAATTCAAATTTATTTCTACAAACGTTTTTCGTCCAACAAAACTGCCGTGTCATAATCGGTGATTATCTATATATTTGAACGTAACTCAATCTGCGCCCCTAATCAATTTATTTCCATACGAATTTGCATAACTCATCTGTATTTAATTGGTATTCACGTGTTTTTCGGAAAGAGTAATTGCGCATTGTCATTAGGAATGCAATTACTTCTGTAGTTATTTATAGGAATAATTTTTAATCGTTCGATGCGTTGGCATATGCACATGTAGTATATATAGTTGTACTGTAAAAGTGCTTCGTTAATAACAATTCGGCGTTAGTGACCCATTTAGCGAGCGTGATGCGTACGTTTGTTTTAATATTCAACACGTTAACACGCTGATAACGCTTATGAAGCTCTCATAACACAAATTGCATTTCGGATTAATTAATTCCCTATAGTACAATACGAGTCGTCGGCGTTGCGTAAAAAGTTATTTATTCATCATTAATACGGTGCGTCAACATCACCTGAATCTTAACGACTTTCACTCGAATTGCCGTAAGGAAATTCTCGCCGCTTCCTTCATCGCATCTCTCAACAACTGTGCGCAAACAAGCAGCCGAATGTTTTCACTCTTTCACCTACAACAATCGAACGTCGGTCGGTTCGCACCTCGTTATGTATATATGCGCGCGTGTAAATCAAATCATGCGCAAACTACGAAAACCGCTCTGTAATTGATTTCGATTATAATGCAACTTTGATTTCGATTGTTTAGCCATGAATTTAATAGTTCCAAATTAAGTTTCGAAAGTTGTTCCACACTTGCTGGATGACAATTAAAAACTGACGGTCAAATGAAGGCAATAAATTGTATATTTACCGCAAACAAATTCGAATAAAATCCGGTGCGTGTGAGTATCGTGGTGACGTCGAAGCACTTTTTGAAATTGCAAATTTATGCCGCGAGAAAGCCTGACCCGTTGCTGAGCAACTCCAACGGTAGACCTCGTCGTCGTCGTCGTCGACGGAATAACTGAATTGTCCGCTCGGCGCGCACCCATTTTGAATAAATATCGCTTTTCAATTTCCCTCGCCATCCCTACCCGAGAGCAGCACCGAGCGTTACAAGGATTTTGTTTAGGCTTTTTTAATTGTTTCGTAATTCAATGGGCGCAGCCTCTGATGCATGCGGCTTATCATCAGCACCGTGTAGCCGGGTGGTTAGTATTTTAATCTCATCATTCTCGACGAAAACCGGACGGTGTCATGCAAACAAGGAGACGCAGAAACCACGTACAATTCACGTTATTACGCGCGGGCATCGTACGATCGAGCGCGCTGGATATCATACGATTCCAATTATGTTTTACGATTCTTTGCTACTACACTTGCTCTCTCTCTACCAGCCCAACAACAAATTCCTTTATGGTAAACAACAATGAAATCTTGTTCAATTCCTGAACAATAATGTTCTATTATTGGAATAATTTGAATTTATTGTTTACACATACTTCTGTTAATGTCTTTTCTACCTTTCGCATTCTGTCAGCTACGCACACGATCGCACTACAGGGCCAATGCCCTTTAACCGGATGTTAATTAGCAAGCTCAATTGCTCACGTGCGACACAAACACCGAGCCATAAATCTGCATAGCAATGAAAGTGCAGGTAACGACCAGCGATAGCCAAGTAAATGAAATCGTTTGATTCCATTCGATTTTCACGACGCATCCATTCTGTAAATTAATGTCGTCATTGATGTTATTATTACGCGATTAATCAATGTTACTAGGGCTTTAACGTTGTTGCTATGACGACAAAAGGCTGCTGCAAGAGAGTCCTTGACCGTGTGCGTCGAGTGCTTGTCCTTGACCACCGACACGCACTAGGTGCATGCTACGTAGAATTGCGATGCAATTGATTGCATTGAACTGTACAACAACATATTATTCGCGGTGAATGGAAAAATCCGCAGCCAATGCTTTTTGG
>JARJDV010000438.1:0-24963 GCA_030264675.1 Anaulacaspis nigra | reverse complement strand
TTTATGGCCGTTTCAAGTTTCCTATGTCCCGTTTATCTTGGTCCACCCTGTATATTACACTGCTTGTTACTTCATTCTTAATATAAGTAAGTAAGAAACTAGTGATTAGTAGACAATATTATTTATTTGATCTCATGATTTCTTGCGTATGTATGTTTTTATTTTCTAATTCGTTAATTCAAGTTGATTTTATAACATCTCCGAAAATGTCATGGTTCAACAGTGCAATTCCCTCTTCAATGATTACATTTTTTACATAAATAAAAATACAATCAAGGACCAGTAAGTTAAAAAGTACTTCTTAATAGAAGAATTTTATTTAAAACATTATTATATTGGAATCGCTCTGCAAATTGTTTAAGTATAGTGTATATTCCCAATCCAAAACGGCACGTAATGATAAGACGTATCTCGAAAAATGTATTTTAAGTAATTTTCAAAATATAATTTTCGTTACTTGCTAATGTAACTCATACTAATAATATTGACTCTTCAACAAATTACATAAGTAAATTAATAATTTCCAAAATATTCCCACTGTTTATATGATGCATTTAGCGACCCTTCGTCGAGTAGATGATGAACAGTATCAAGTCTATATATTTTTGCAAATCGTTATATCTTGAAAATAAATGGATCGATATTTAATATTCAAATTCGCTTTCAATTAAATTTTGTAAATAACCTGTTACCTATAATATTGTTTCATTAAAAACAATTTCATTAATATTTGTAACTATTTTATTTTCATACCGTTATAGTTGAGACGATAAAGAAAAAAATACAGACATTTTCAAATAGTTAAGCGCAGGCAAATTTGGAAAAGAACGGCATTCAAAACTTTTAAGCCATGTGAGTGATAAAAATATAAGCAATTTTTATGTCCATGTAAAATTCGCATACAAACGCGTGAAAGTTGTAAATAACTGTCATTTAATTCGGCAGAATTAAATTATAGATCGCTATTCCGCAACACTTTGCACAATTGCCTAGGAGCAAGCAAAAATTGACTTTTGTAATCATTTTTCTGCAAAAACAGAATATTATTAATGGCTTAAAAGTTATTTAATTATTAATTAATTTCAAAATATTATTATACTATGTCAATCTATGTTAGTTGTACTTTTACATTCTATAATTACCTTTGTTGACCTATTATTTTAATGTCTCGAAATAAATTAGCAAAATTGATCAATTTTCGGCTCACTCTTTGACACGAAAATTTACGGCAGAACTAATTATCGGATGAAATTCATTCTTTAAATTCATATACCTAGTATAACATTGACTAACAAGAAATTTTCTAGAATATTAATTTGTACTTTTTTTTACCTATTTCTAGGTAAAAAGCGATTGCGAAACATAAGGTAGTAGATCCAATAACTTCATTGTTTTAAATCGGTAAAGCATGTAGAACTCGTATGTTATACCAACCAGAGAAAATTCTGGATTTATTACCATGTTATCGTAAATATTTGAATGATAGTTTATATTTGTCGCATTATATCTTAGGGTTATCAAAGGGTTATATCTGGTATGTTCAGTATTAATTCAAGTGAAGAAATTATTATTTTCGACGTTAATTCCAATTGACGTTGGCTGTGATTTCATTTATCACATTTACCATATTTTACAGATTTTAAATATGCTTTGCGCAGAAAAGTAGACTCGGAATTTACAGGAATAATTTTAACGTACGTTAAATAAGGTAATTAGTAAACATGTAAAAGATATGCAAACAAATTATTGAACTTATTGAATGATAATCTTAAAAAAACAGGCAAAAAATTAAGAATTAAGTAATTTTACAGCATGTTTATATCAGATATGAACAAAAATAAAATAAAACAAAACTAAATTAAAGTGGAATTAATTTTAATTAGACTTTGTCCTTAATTGAGTGCGAAAGTTCAGAGTCTTGTTAAACAGTAGCTGTACACGTTTTAGATATATCTCGAGAAGCGCAAACAATTTTAATAAAAGGCATTAAATGATATCAATTATGCAATTTTATAATGCAACAATAGATTTACAACTGGATTCGTTTGTTCACGTTTTATCAAACAAGGTTTATTTATTTACTTGCAATTATTTGAGTTATTTAGGTTGAGTTCATAATATGTGGTATGCAAATAAAGTAAGTATTGTTTAAATATTATAGCTTCATTGACCAAATTCCAACATTTGTCAAATGGTGTTAATTAGATGTAAATAATAAATTTACAGAAATAGGTTAAATAATTAAAATTTCCTAAATTTGTCATGGAATATATGGAATTCGTGTAGTAATAATTAACGACATAAGTAAATGGCTTCTTATAATTATTACTCATTTAAATAAACAAGGAATATAAATAAAACCGTTACAATTGTTGAGTTTCTACCGATAATAGCACGTGCTAGTATGCAAAAATAATAGAACTTAACACATCAACTGCACAATTCTGCATTGTATTCGACTTTTTATTGATAACTTTTCTTACTTAATGTGCATTATTGCCCTTGTTATGCGCACGCGCGTAGTTGATTACACCTCTGACTTTGTGCTTAATCGTAAATGTTATTTTGATAAGCTGCTTGTAGTTTGTGTGAAATAAATACAGTAGATCTCCGAGGCGTACAAATATTGTGATTTGTATTATATTAAACTATGGTAAATGTTCCCAGTGTAACTAAATTGACTAACAACATCCGCTGATGGCGCTGAATCTAGAAGCTAATAACCGCAAGACCATGCAAATGTATACTTCCGGTTTTGATCGGTTCACAGGTAATGTAAAATTACAATTTTGTAAACAAAGTGAGTGATATAAATTTGGCTTTAATACCCGTTTATGTGATATAGATGAATTTGTTAAAATTGAAGTAGCCAACTGTACATTTAACTTATCGTTTGTGCCATTCAAAATCATTTTATTTTGCAATTTAATGCAAGATACAACACGATTCTTCTCGGAAATTTTGACGTGTGCACAATTGCGTATAGTATGTTACTCCTTATCAATTAAGAGGTATATTAGTATTAAGACCGTTGTATTCTTAACATGTGCATAAATATAATATAAAAGTTTTGTCTAAAATTGCAGCACGTGTTTTAAGATTTATAGTATGGTGTTCTTTTAAAACTTTATGGAAAATTTTACTGCATTTAAGCCGTTTGAATTCATAATAGATTAATAGGGGTAACTATTTTTTAGAAATTCGTCATAATTTTATTTACACACTCGCTATGAAAGTCTCTGATTATCCGGTGTCTGAATTGATTTGTATTTTCTGAAATTATTCGTAGTGAGCTAGACAGTTTTCCCATAATAGGCATCGCATATTTGAGCTTTGTAATAGGGCTTCAACTTTATCGCTATAACTGCCTGCAGTGTCATAAGTGAGTAACAGTCGCCAAAAAGGCGATGATATAATACCGTTGTGCACCACCAGACCTTGAATAAATGAGACAAGACAAGAGGAATATGATTCAGATAACACGTTGGATATTGAAGTTAATATGCATGGCCAGCTTCAATAGTTCCTGAGGCAAGCCCGTTAACATAATCTAATAAGATTATCTTAAGCAAGATACGTTTTGTCATAAAACTGTAAATAAATAATCGAAAATACGCGTATGATATTTTCAAGGGTCCCATTCCCTCCATAACTGTTATTTCAATTGTGCCCTTTTCGCAAAGAACCCTTAACAATAAAGGTTAGCATTAAAAACTTAGCTTACGGTAAAATTGGTTAGTTTATTAGGTTATATTCCATTAAAACGAGTTTGCTAGAGTCCTGTTATCAAGTAGTTCTATAAATAAGGTTTAATAAGAGCACTCTGTAAACTATATTACACGAGTATGGTTAAGTCAACATTATAATTCATAAAGTGTCATTTTAACTAAAACTGCTGGTATTTTGTTTAACTATAAAGCATTTTGTCGCCTTTCTACGGAGTGGTGTACATTGATGAACTTTTGCCATATACCAACGAACTCTGTTCCACACTGAATTGAAAAACCGGTCTTTCTTTTCACGCAATTCACAATCTTACGAAAGCTAACGACATGACCAAATGCTACTTTTGTCACGTTTGTTCATCTTGCTCAGACAATACCACTTACCGTACTTGGTAGCACTGGTTTTCTTGAGATATTTATCTTGGCAAATAAGTAACGTTCAGGCCTCTGCGACATTAGTCAACATTCGCGACCGTGCAAATCTAAAGACATGAAAGAAAATTCTCACGTTCTATTAATTTCCAATTTTTTAAACTTAAATTCTTTGTTACTTTTTGTCTTCATTGCTAGAAGGATTTCATAATTTTGTCATGGTGATTGGTGATGTTGAATGGATTAGAAATCAACCTCACCAGTGAAAATGATAATATCAATAAACCACAGTTTTTTTTTTATCGGAAATTTGTGTAATTGTGAAGCATAATAAAATACGCTCTTGAACATATATGCTATACTAACGCTAAACTAAAGCTGCGATTGCAGTAGGCAGTAAAATAGTGCAAATCTCTTATAGCCAAAAATGGTTTTTATATTAATAGTCAATTTATAGTGGCTAGCCGTTAAAACCTGCTTTCGAATCGTTAGAACTGGTGCTCCGATCGTCACGGTTTACAGATCGACCGAACATTTAGTTAGTTATGCCTATATAAAATAACCGAGTTCGACTTATTGAGTCTGATGACGTTTTAGACTTGGAACTACATGACAATTTCTAAAACAGTTGTACCTGTTCAAGAATCCTTGAAGTTGGCCAAGGAGCGTGTTTTGTTTTTAACGATTAAGTAAATCCAAGTAATTCTACAAAATTCCACTTCAAATACCAAATCTAAGGGACTCGGTGGGTTGTAAATCATCCTGCTGAGAAGACACAAACAAGCAATGATATTTTATTACAATATTCTTTATTAGAAGGGTTATTTATCTTAATTTTGTAGTTGCACTCTGCCTAGTAGAGTTAAGACAATTTCTCCATCGTGCAAATGCATGCTTAGATCGCCAATTTTGGCTAGAGATATCCCCAAGTAGAAATAGTGAAAATATTGAAAATGGCGCAAAACGAAATTAAATTTGCAGTCTTAAATTCTAATAGAATAAGATTTCCACGACGTCTGCAAAACTCGTAAAATTTTAGTCAGCGTTTAGCTAATTGAGTAGCACATGAAGCAATTGTTGAATAACCGCCAGACCGCGTTTTGCGAAATAGATGATTTCCCGGAAAACATACTTTAGTCAAGTAGTCCCATTTGCAAGGTAGTCACATTTGAAATCCGAGGGCCGCAATACGTAAAACATATTTCGTGGGACATCTCCAAAGTGTTTATTGTCGTTTAATATATATATTATAAAAAAATGCTTCATCATTTCATATTATTATAATATGACCATGATTCGGACAGCTTTGTTATAAGCAAACGCCAGACCGCGGGTGTTTTTAATGTATTTTATCGATCATTTAAACACAATACAAGCAGACGAGAATAATTAATAGTCACATGAAATATACATATTGCCTTTTTGTTTATACAGAGATCAAGTTTAAGTCAATCTTTTTAGTGCATGTGTAGAAGGTTGCTGTATTTTCATTGCATAATTATTGAAATTTGTATTTCTAGTTTATATATCTTATTGAGTTTAATTTCTCAACCGAATATGACTTAAAATATAGAGTGGAGTAAGAATAGCCGTAGGATACTTGCAAAATTAATTTAGAAATTTCCCAATTTAAGACCCATAAAATGTTGATTATATTTCACTAAAAACAAATAATCCCGTTGCATAATAAAATTGCATGCAGAAAAAACAGTTTATATTACAACACGAATATATTACATAACGGGTAAAATACAGTCTAAAGCAGTAGATAAGGACATAATGATGTCAGTGTTGCGACACCACCAACGTTACAAATAAATAGCGTTTAGTAAAATTCCAAATTTTGCTAACATAAATTGACAGGGACTACTACTTTTTTAGTGACATTTTTAGTTACTCTTTAACTGTTTGGCAACAGGTTTCAACCACTTTTTTGTTGTGGGTGAGTTTGCTTCGTTTTCAAGACTAGTGTAGAATATACATTTCTTAGACAATTTCCTTTAATAACACAGAATATATAAGTCGAATTGGCGATATTTTCAATGTTAATTAAAGAGTATTAACTCACGTATCCACTGATATCAATATTTTAAATTATTAAATTTAACATGAATTAAAAATATATATAATCAAAGTTGAATTAACGAAAAACTACTTTTCAGTAGTCTCAAATCACTTGTTTAAAGAAAACAGTATTTTCTAATTGATAATTATTTTAAATTAAAATATTACAGGTAACAATTATAAGAACAAATAATGGATAATTTTACTTAACTAATTATTATTATGATACAAACCAGTTTTACTAATATTATATAATCATAATGTGATTTTGACGAGAAATGAACAGGTATTATAATAGATGTATTATTACAAACGAAATTATAAATCATTAAAACATACTCACTTAAACTACACTTGTAGAATCTTCTAATTTAATAAACCTCACGAATGTTATAACATGAAATTGGTATGATTATATTGTAAATACCTAATTTAAAGTTGTATTTAAAATTATTACTTTTTGACTCAAGTTTTAGACATTTGTTGATAAAGAATTTATCTTCAGTAAACAACAAATTTACTGTTTAAAAAGCAAAAATCTGATTTTTTCGAGTTAATTGAAAAACTGAAGTTTCCCGAACGAATATCTTCAAACATGTTTATTAGTTCTGTATCTGCATCGTATTCTATTATTTAAAATATTATGATTCCGGTAATAAACCTACATTCGTTTGAGTGTGTACTTGCAAAAATTAAATTATTTGAATGGCTTCGTAAACTCAACTCAGATTTCATTAGTCTGAGAAAGAGTTCAGTTGTACAATTTGCTTGCCACACACGCCGCAACAGTCTCATTTGATATCAATCAGGAAAGCAAACCGAATCGATTTTGCTCATTGGATAAATATTGAGGTCGACATTTCAGTTTCCAATCGAATGAGCAATACAGCTAACAACTTGTACAAGTCTTCTCAACTGTAGTCTAGAACAACGATAACTGTGAATGATTTTTAATTAAATCACTGTACTACATTATTTACTAAGTGTTGAGCATTGACTATTTGCTAACATTCTATCATGCTATGTCTGGCGTAGGACATTTCTGCTAAATCCACTTAACATAATTGATTATTTAACAGTCAATTAAGTTTATTTCGAATTGATTCGACAGTTTTAAATAATTTATTTGTTGAGTAATTATCTCTCTGACGTGGAGTTTCCAATACACTCAATTAGTAACGAAGGAAAATTAAATGTGCTTAGGTTGAGTTAAAGATAAGAATTTGAGACACCATCTACTATTTTATATTGAATTTCCTTTCATGCATTTTGATATCTTTCACATTATAGAGTTACATTTTCTCGCCGGTTTGTTTAAGACATTCTCTTCTTGCCTTTCTCTAGCATTACTTCAGGATGAAATAAAATGTTAGAATATTAAATAGCTAAGTTTATTTCTGGTTATAGCTTCCAGTTACATTCATAAGATTAGAATTTTAAAAATATTAATTGTTTCTAAAATAATCATTTATATTCCCTTATCGCCATACTTTCGCCAATAGAAACTCTACAATCCTTCCGAAATAAAGTTTAAATAATTGCTTGAACTTAAGGGAGCAAACTTTAATAGATATGAAAAAAAATAAGTACTTTCCATAAATTTTAGATTAGATAAAACTCGCAGTTTTTTGTTAATTAGTAAATTTGACTTTTGAAAATTGGTGCAAATATAATATTAGAATATTTTAAAGGCCCATTTTAAAATAGAGAACAACAATGCGAATTGCAACATTAACAGGAGAGGTAAGTCTAAAAATAAACTGAATATTGCTAACTTAACAATAATATAATTATGTTACGCGAAATTTTATCCAGAAAAATGCGTTCAAATTGAGGTGCGTTTTATGGTCTAGAATTAGGATCTTATTGTTAGATTCGTGTAGTAAAAAAAGCGAAATTACAAATTACACATTGAAAGAAATACCGCACTTTGCGGATATAAGACGAGACTTTTTACTTAGCAAAATGGGTTCAAAGTTTGGCTCCTTTTTAAGGCGTTAATAATCATAAATTTTCCTAAAAATTATCTTAAAAATTTGTTTCTTATCTCCTCCAAAAAAGGGATCAATGTAACCCCACTACCCTTTAGATTCTTATCACAAAACATAGAAAAAGACATGAGCAATATATCTTTATAACTAGAGCAAAGAAAAGTTTTCCGAAAAATGTTGATGGTTATTTCAAAATTAATTTTCGAAACTCACATCTTAATACACATACATTTTTCGTCATACATTTTCCTTATTGAGATATAAAATACTGAGAACTCATAATTAAGGTTAAAATAATTTGAAAAGTTTTGGAAACTTTTTAATCTACCGGAAATTTATAATTGTTTGATTAGTTTTTGATAAAATACCTAATAACATCGAAGCAACAGAAAAACTAAACCATTCTCCAAAAATTCAGTGCAATTATGAGAATAGATTACGAAAAGGGGTCAAACTTTAAATTACTCGTGCTTGAAAACCATAGATGCATTTGAACAAATGGGCAAACTGCATGCAACGAATTCAATTCTTATGGACTATATAACCGCATTGAACACGTTTTCTCAATTCGTCGTTCGCCGCCGTCAAGTAATTGAAACAATTTATGTGAGCATTAACGAATTGACCTCGAAGTCGAAGTCACAACACAACGCCGCTCAACACAATAAACAAACGTTGAATTGCCAATATGCTCAATTGCTCTAGAATGCAATTCAAATGTGTTTTTGATTCGATTTGCACGCAACTTTAAATAAAAGCCTCCATTTCACCGTTCACATAAGCAAGCTAACAACAAATCGATATTGATAATACACATTGTGAGAATTCGTTTAGAACCTAAATTAATGATCAAAACTGAACTCGCATGTGATTGAATGATTACAACGACTAAGCAATTTAGAATTTAAATTACATACACAATGCGCAATGGATTAAAGTCATTTGATGCACTTTTATTATAAGTAGTACTTAATGAAAATTAATGTCAAGAATTCATGAGGAAAACTTGTAGTTGACTAAAGTCTATTTCTCATTGGTTATTGTTTTGTCGCGCAGATGTGTAAATTGTTGCATATCTTCAAGTTATTTAACTTTTTCATTAATATACCCTCATAGGGCTAATCCTGTGAGTTACCATATCGCCGACAACTTAATCTCCGGCTCAGGATTCGATCCCGTATCGTCCAGGTTACAATCGAAGTGTTAACCCATCAGCCACCGAACCGGTCACAAATTTATTTACGTGACCCAATTTTGAAACTTATCAGATTAAATTAGAATAAACTAAAAATTATAAAATGTAAACTAGTTTCAGAATTGATAAAGTCTGAATATGTTATTACAAATATTGGTGGCAATCAAGTGATATAAATAACTATGCTTATGGGGTGAGTGCATAATATGATAGATCTTAAGTACAATAATTTACTAAATTAATTAAGGGTGTCTCCTATTTATGATAATTAGTTCAGAAGCATGTGAAATAATAAAATACCATTATACTTATCATATTTCAATGTCTAAGGAAATGTTTCTTTCTTTCTTTGTGCAGAGGCTCACAAAGTATTGATCATTATCCATTACAGAACACCGATGAATTTGCTAAATCTATGAAGGAAAAATATTATACATACATCACAACACGAAAATATTGTTAAACTGGACAATTGCAACCAAAGCAAGCAAGTACAAATACATAACTTTTAGTTAAATTCGGAAGTCGCTTCAGTTCAATTTTTAGTAACATTTTTATTAACGTTAAACTTGTCTGCGCAAATCGCGAATTGTCATTCACAATTACTTTTTTATAACAAAATATATAAAAGCAATTTGTAACCGCATTTAATGTTAATTGTTAAGGATAAAAACTGACGTATTCGCTAATATCAATATATATGCAATTATAAAGATATTTAGCTTCAAAGAATTAACAAAAATCTAATTTAGAATTACCTTACTCAACAAAATTTAAGGTTAATGAATATTGTCACGAAACAGAGAAATCATTGTTGCAGTATTCAACGCGATGAACATTTTAAAGAGACAATTTCTTTTATTAAAGAAAACATAAATAATCAACCTGCGAAACAACAGTTTTCCTGTAGATTTTCTTTCCATATAACAAATATAACAAAGAACGAATAAATGTTCAATGAATACTTTTATTATTATGCATGCATTTGCAAATTATATCTTCTTGGAAAATGAAAAACACATTGGAACACGTCTTTTAGTTTTATTGCTTGTAAATGCACAATCCGCTTGCATGCATAATTTATAGCATTTTATGTATTGTCTGCCATTTAACAACCAGTCGAACATCATCACGAACGACAGAAATTGCCACGAAGCTCGCGAACCCGAGAGTTTTGCGAAGGTTTATTCATTCGCATGCAAGAAAGCGAGTAGTGAATGCATTGGCATTTCTGACTTCTTGCTTGACTTCTTCTGCGCTCGGTACCTTCGCGACTTTTAGTGCATTCGACCAAGTGATCGTCTGTGGTAGCAGAGGCGGCGGAGAAACGGTCAACGGAGATCGATGACCTTTTTAATTCGTAATGCATTTCGAGCGTTAGCTGCATAATTCTGAAGAATGACTGCATACAAATCATATTGATTTGCATATTGAATGCGTATTTATACAACTGTCCAAGTTCAAGCATTTACTGCTAATGAATTCAATATTTATACGAGCGATGTGTGGGCTTCCGCGTTAATTATGAACTAACCTTAATTAAGCTTTTACTTCTTTTGCAATTGCACTTTTTGTTTCTACTAAAAATTACGTCCAAATATAGCAACAATCACCTGTTATTATTTAGAACTTTCTATGAGATTTTAAATTAACTGGGAAGTATATATAATTGCGAAGTTATATTAGCAAACCTCAATCGTGAGGCGATGTACGGAATTTGTTATCTAAGTTTTATAGTTTTTGAAGTAAATTTAATGAACGAAATAAATTGCTAATTACTAGAATGGGCTAATAAGTTAAGAGTAATTACATTTATTACAACATTTCCATAGAATTTGGGAAATGTATCACAGTCATCACATTGTAATACCTTGAATTGATATATTGTTTAAAAGTAGCCCAACACCGATAAGATACAAGGGTATAAGGTTAAGAAAGAACTATTCACAAAATTTTGGTGCAATTATTTATCGCTTTAGAGAAATACCTGAAAAACTATTTGCAGGCTCATTTAGAATACATAATAAACTATTAACTGTGTTCTGAAATATTGATAGAAATTTAAATTATTAGTTGACATTTCCCTCGTTGAAATTCTATTCTCAAGAAAATTTTTGAGTATTAATGGCGTTTTTAGGTTAGAATAGTGGAATCAAATATTTTAATACATTTACCTCAATTATGCTAAAATCGTAGACTATGAATAAAGAATTTTTAACTTTTCTGAGTTCCTCCAATTTAAAAATCATGAAAAAACCATAGACAAGACCAATGATCGCGAACCTAGGACATGCGTGGCTGCTGACACGGAAGCTCATCTTTCATGACACGCATCTTCGGAGATAAACATTTTCATTCATCAATCTCATCAAATATTTACCTCTAATAGTATAACGTGTCTAATAACAACCAGAGTTGGATATTAATAATTTTCTAAGTTAATTGCCAATGAAAAATGTAAATCATTAGTTTCATAATTTTGGTTTTTGTATTTTTTATTTTTATTTTTACTATTTATTATTAGAATCTCTTCATATATAGAACAATAAGTAATTTATTTCTATACTAATACACTAAGTCATTTATAGACGTGCTTATAAACTTTCGTCTTTTTGTGTCGTCTTCTTTGGTCAGTGTTATCAATAAGCTTCGGCTTTCACGACGTTTCTAGAAATTGGTTCTTTTTCTGTTCCTATACCTAAGTGGATATTAGAATTGAATATTACTATTCCGAATGTACCAGGGAGCATCAACAATTTTCCTTAGTACTTTATTTTGGAATATTTGAATATTTATTTAATTTCTATGTTGCTTTGACTTGCGCACCCCCATAGTTGTGAGCCACAGCACCATATTGATTTTTAGCAACTGATTACAAATTATAATTTTCTTATGGGTGGATAATTTGGAGTTGTGACCCATCAACCATTTCATTGTATTTTCAATGGCATTAAATAAATAATTAACTTGCAGAAATTATAAGTATTCCTAGTACTTACAATGTAAGACGCGTGATAAAAATTATATTTTCTGACCAATATCCTACCGGAAACAACAATTCGGTCAGTAGGAAAAAAGTATAAAACAGATGTACATTTATTTGTGCGTGTATATTCTTCCGCATTAGTCAATTATCACATTTTATGCTTGGAATTTAATTACACAGATTTTTTTTTCATATTTATTGTAGTTAGTTTATCTGAGGTGCAATTATTGAAGATATAATTGCCACTGTGGTTGTGAAACTGTTATTTATTTTGTATCCGCATGCGTAAATGCCGCATACATGACGTTGTTGATTAATGTGTAATTGTGTTATTATTGTTAAGTAAATTACATTCATTTGCTCTTCATGGATAGAACAGACAGTCAACCAATTGAAACGTCCTTTCAACTATGCAATCAGATTTGGTTTACCTACATATTTATTCCATTGAAACTATTTATTGAAAAAAGTTGCTCATAAATGTAGCTTTTTATTTATGTTTATTTTAACCAAATATAAGGTCATATGCAATTGAAAATAAAGCCATTAATTGTTTCTAAAAAACGAGGTTATGTAATACCAAATATAACCAAATTTTATGCCAAAATTTCAAAACTAATAAAACTATAATTTTATAAACTTTAAATTTAAATTGAACGACATAAATAAAAAACTACTCGATATTTTTAGTTTTCTATGATAAATTATTTTAGAAACTTAAAAGAATTGTTTAGAATTCAGAGTGAAAAAAGGTGTTTAATAATTTTGCATAATTTTCTTTCTGCTTGACACTTTCAATAAACATTCAAAAGTATTTCTAACGTAATTCTCTCTGCTAAATTATATACAAATGACTTAACATAATTGAATAGAAATTACTAAATTATTTTTACGAGTAATCCTGCAATATTACTGTGGGTTTCTTGTTAATAACTGCATAGCTTTCACCACAAAACCACATATTTCCCCGCATTGATAAGCTTGTTAATATTTTACATAAATTGTTATCAAACAATCGCAATGCAAGCACAATTCATAAATCGAATTGAGCAACTGACGGCGCATGTGTGCGTCATTTAATGCACATGCATATTTTTACCTCCAATAGATTTACATTGCGAACAATTTCATTTATGCACGTTTAGCGCATTAAAGTTAATGATACGGTGCGCGCGCACATGTTCAGCTTTCAATTACAATTTGCACATTCATGACTTGTTCTCGATAAGGAAAGATGTATGCCTTAAGCCATGTGCACACCTAACTGTAAAAGCAGTCATTCAAGTCAGTCTTGAACGACATTATCTCCAAGCTTTCCACTTCTTGAGCTAAAAGCCGCAATCGAATCTCAATAAATAAATGGTCGCTCGATCGTACAATCCATTGAATAAATCAAGCAATTTTTAATTGACCTATAAATCGCCTGACATGCAAATTAAATAGCTACTAAAAATTCTTCTTTCTTGCCTGCATAAATCATAACCTTAATTTTAATATTTTATATGTGCGTTATATATATTTTCAAAGGAGGTTAACCTAAAAGAACATAACCTATTTTACAACTCATTATCATAGCACAACCTATCCTAACCTTAAATAATTTGGAAGCAATATTATTATTAAATAGCAACACCCTATAGTTTAATATAAACAAAATCATTGCATAGTTTGTTTGGTCATTCGATAAGCAAAGAAGGAAGTGCTGAATGAATGCAAACATCAGGAGTAGTTAGTTAATCATTATCTAACAGGGCATACGCACGCACTGTTCGGTGATAATAAGCTGTTTGACATTGAATTGTAGTCGAACAATTTAAATTTAAGTGAATTGTTAAATTACTTTATAACGAGAGGATTAAGGGGCTTGGCGAATAAATGCCGAAACTTAATCATCATTTTACTTCAAACATTTAATAATAGCATTGCTTATTACTTATAGTGTTTCTTTAAGCAGTATGAATATTTTTGGTTATGTGAGAAACTAAAATATCGCTTTAAGAACGATGCAAGTAATTATAATTGGTATTACTTAACTGCTAAATTAACAAACGAGTCTTTAGTTTATTACTCAACTTGCATGCATAAGATATTAAGTCAAATGACTTTAATAAAAGTCAATGCCAATTAACCGTCAATTAATACCAAAGCGCGCATGACAACTTATCTCACGATATTTCCCATTTATTCATTTACTTGCTATCGTAATTCTCCATTATCTTTCAAGCGCATGACTTTGTTGTCAATTCCATAAAATGAAATTGCACTACATAACAAACGTTTTAATTAAAATCATCAACTTAATGATTAGTAGGAAATTTTCTGAAATCATTATCGAGTAAATCTATTGATAATCAGGCGTAAAAACGCATTGAGTCATAAAACTGCTTAACTAATACTGATAAACTGATCTAGAATTTTATGACGAATATGGAACGAATCATGACATTTAATAAGAAGATTGCAAACATTTTCAACCCCTTAGCGTAGCGCTCTCAACGCAAAAACTACCAACTAAAGATTCATTGAATCAAGTCCAGAGAGAGCCACCAACTCTAAAAGTTTTATAATGCCCCGCCGACTACGTCTGCACACTTGTTGTTCATACATAAATGCCCTTTGTGCGTTGACTGCGGTTTTATTATTCGTTCGCTTGATTTTCTTCTTGCTTCTTCAACGCGAATACCACACTCGCGCACGATTGGTAGCCATTCGCTTGACTGAAAAACCGGCTTGGAGCAAGTCGGACGAAATTCCTCGACTGTATATTGCCGTGAATAAAGCTTAAGTCTTCCACTTTCACAGTATGTATGATCAAAATTGAGTAAGAATTTATCCGCAGTTGAATTTTATATGAAATAAAGTTTATTTCCAAAATACGTTGATGATAAATAAATGTAATAAAATAATTAATTGAAATGGGTACTTAATCTTTGATCGGTACAAATCTACCTACCTAGTAATGATAACAAATGCGTTTAGAATGAATAAAAGAGAGTTTGTAATAAGTACATTAAAAACATGATATGAAATGATGAATTAGTTATTCGCGATGCGAACGACGACTATTGGTTTGATTCCATCTATCAAATGGCGATTCAAAATTGAAGACATTCACAATGATATATTGCATTAGCTTTTCTGACGCAGGCTTCATTGGTATACTAGCTTTATCCATAGTGTAATCATCACCATCACCATTCTCTTCCAACGTTATCAAGTTCCCTTCATAGTCGTTAACTAGTCGTCCAAAGAACTTCATGAAGACAATCGGATCTAAATTTTTGGCAAGGTATACTAGGAATATCCAATCCCTGTAGTTGCATCGACTGATCACCTGACTCATATGGTGATGGTTGAATTTAATATTGAATGAACTAGCAATTGAGAACACGATGCGGTTAAAGAAGACACTTTGCGAATACAGACAGAATGTTATCATTCGCCATAGAATACCAAGAATTGTAATGACCAATAGAGTCATGAACCAAAACCATATAACTGTATATGCTTTTTCGTTGATAATGTTCAAAGCCATTACACACATAGCGTCAATAGCTTGAATCTGTCCAGACGGACCATACTTGTGGAAAGTACATTTGGTCATCTACAAACAAACCATCGCAATTTAAGGTTAACATTTTCAAATTTGCAAGTTACCTTTGGGAAAACCACATCGAAAATATCTACTGAGTCGTTCAAACCGTCACGTACTAATTTATGACCAAAACTCCAAAATTGTCCTCCAAGGAATGCATCCGTAATGTAAATGTTGAGAATTAGATTGGCCAAGTTGAGAAACTCACAAAAGATTAACCAAAATGTCCACATATGATTGACAACCATGTGTTGTACAAAGTACTTTCGTAACTTATCAAACTCTTCTTCTCTATGGATAGAAACTCAAATAAATAAAGAAACCGTACTTAGGAATATTTGCAAATCCTACACTTTTTTCTTATCCGGAACTGACATTGTACCAACACGCATTGGTGTATCAGTTGCATAAGCTGCATGCTCAAGACCCTGCACCAATTTCTTCATGCGTCCACCCTCCTTACCCTTCCAAATCAAATGCGGGATGTAGAATAAAATAGCCTGGCCAAAAAGCACAAAGGGCACCCATTGATAGTAGGCATGATGTTTCACAGACTCATTAGAACCAAGACCCATTGCACCAACGCCTGGATGTGCCACCTCCTTGGAGTTTAACATTGACGAGTTGAGATACTTATACTAAAAACACTCATGTTTAACTTTCGCATTGGATTCACTCGTCTACTGATTACCATACCACGGTAAATGTTGAGGTGAAGAAACAGAAGCGATTCATAATTGCCTCTGGAACGCCTTTGTCGGACATACATTTGATATGCTCACCAATCAGTTCTTGCGAGGATACTAATACAACCAGCAAGAAAAGCATTGACATAGTAATTCTGTAGTGCAGCTTGAAGATGAAATTGTCAATAGTGTAGGTCTTATATTTAACCTTGATATTGCTCGAGATAACTTTGAAGAAATTCTGCATCTATTCGAAACAAGCATATTAGCGATCTGTAATCAACATGAAGACTCCACTTACTTTGAATGTTTAGTGTAAACAAACAATCAAGGGAATAAACCTCTTCGGTTAGAGTTAAATAATAACTAATAATGCGCACACTCCATATACCTTCAATACACTGTTCTAATCTAATTGAATGAATGTGGATTTGAGCCCAATCGACAAATGAGCTGATAATAAATCAACAAATGATAAAACTTGAGCGCACACTTCGTGTAACAATGATGCGCAATAGTTCGATCGTTTTAAAATAAATAAATAAGGAAGGCATCAATAATTCGATCATACAACACTGTGAATTCCTGGTACCTTGCAAAATTCCATAGCGTTATTCATGTTTTATTTGCTTCACTTTGAGCTCCCAAAAGTGCATATTGGGCCGAACAAAACTGGTTCGCTGATCAAAATTCGATTTGATTTGATTGGACGTTCCTACACAGCAAAAGCAGAGGAACGCAAAACGAACAAAACTGCGAATGAAACAAGCAGAGCCATTATCACTCGGATAACAAAACGGGTTGCTTCGTATGGTTTTGTTACTTTAAGCTGAGTCATTCCCATGTTTCTGCTTCTTCATCATCTCCTCTTTTTCTGTTGTGTGTTCGCTTGGAATTTTTCATACGCTTTTATTATAGTTCTGCCGTCTAGGTATAATATTTTGCATAAGAATAGCTAAAGGGCATCAGAAATTTGAATTAAAATGATTTATACCTGGAAATATCTAGAATTATAACATTCTATAAAGACCGAAGCTAATCTTTCTTAACTATTCGTAATTATTTTATTGCTGGCTTAATTGTCAGGAAATTTCAAGCTAAATTCATCATAAATTCTTGCCGCGCATACAATATGAGTCACTTTTATAGAATGAGATTAACTTTAAGTCACTTGTATCCACTTTTACCTGCCATTTGTGGATTTAATGTTTGGCTTGCGTTATAAATACTACAGCAAATTTATTCTTCAGGCGACAAGACGATATATTAAATGAGACTTGTTCCCAAAAATAGCGCAATATAAAAATCGTCGTTTTAATGTCGTTTCGAGGAAAAGCAAAAAAGCAAGTGCGCACGAAGGCATTATGCATACGCATGATGTGTGAAGAGTCATTGAACAAATACCACACGATAAGCGTGTTCATGAGCCAAAGTGAACGTAATGCGTACGTGATGAAGAAGAAATGAATGTATAAATAACATGCGCGCGAAGGAGTGCCGTTGCTGGTGGTGACTGACAATGACTGCGAAAGAACCTATGCGACAATAGACGGACTTGTCATCAAACCGTTAACTTTTTGGTAAAGGCATTTCTAATTTTGGGATAAATTACTGAAAGTTAAATTTGGTGCGCATATGCGACACTTGGCTACAGCTTGCATCAAAACAAAAATGCAATTTTAAAATACAAAGTACAACTTATTGCACGCGTGTAATTTAGAAAATCTGATAAGTTTCTATTTCTAGATAAACAGTCGATCAAATTCCAGTTATAGGTTATAACAAAAATATTAACTTCCTTCTTGATGGACATAGATGAGAGATTTTCCACAGAAGTCTTAAAGATAGGTTAATTAATTAATTTAACAATATACAATGATTTCGAATTGCTTAAGGTTAAATCTCTTCTTCTGCGTGGCGTACTGCATTCCGCAGAGGGCGCTATAATGCAAGGGGTGCCCCCACTCAACGCAGTGGCAAAACCCGACCAGTTCCCTTCTCCATGCGCGCGCGCGTCGGACAATGCAAGCGATATATCGGTAGTAGCTTCCAGCCAGTGAGTTAACAGGCACACGTAGCGTGTACGGAGAGAAATTGAACGGCAACATATCGTAACACGACGCTCTCTCGCCGTGTAGTTTGAACGAAGGAACAAAGTGTATGGTGGTTTCGTTGCGATTGAGCGCAACGCAGCGCAAACGTTAAGAAGTGCATAACTAACTATTACAGTGCTTGGATACGCGCTCGTATTGAACGAGTGAACGCACGCGGGGTGAGAATCACAGGAGGAGCGCGCTTCCTCCCTTTTGATTTGCTGTTGTTCGGGTTGTATAGAAGAACAAGAACGCCGTCACCATGTTTGATGTATTCGGCTCGGTGAAGGGCCTGCTGAAGATCGACTCGGTATGCATCGACAACAATGTCTTCCGGTTGCATTACAAAGCGACGGTGATCATCCTCATCGCCTTCTCGCTGCTTGTCACGAGTCGTCAGTACATTGGAGATCCAATTGATTGCATTGTCGATGAAATCCCTTTGAATGTGATGGACACGTATTGCTGGATCTACTCGACGTTCACGATTCCCAATCGTTTGACGGGACGCATTGGTGTGGATCAATTGAGACCTGGCGTCTCGTCGCATGTTGACGGACAGGATGACAAAAAGTACCACAAGTACTATCAGTGGGTATGCTTTGCGCTCTTCTTCCAGGCAATGCTTTTCTACATTCCGCGCTACCTGTGGAAGACGTGGGAGGGCGGGCGTATCAAGATGCTCGTACTTGAGTTGAACTGCCCGATTGTTAATGAAGACAACAAGAAGGAACGAAAGAAGCTGCTCGTTGATTACTTCAAGTCCAATTTACGTCTGCAGAATTTCTACGCGTATCGATTCTTCATATGCGAAGTGCTCAACTTTATCAACGTTGTGGGGCAAATTTTCTTCATGGACTATTTTCTGGATGGGGAATTTAGCACGTATGGCAGTGATGTGCTGAAGTATACCGAAATGGAACCGGAGGAACGCACCGATCCGATGGCGCGCGTTTTTCCAAAACTAACCAAGTGTACATTCCACAAGTACGGTCCATCTGGTTCGATTCAGAAGTTCGACGGACTTTGCGTCTTGCCATTAAACATCGTCAACGAGAAGATCTACGTCTTCCTTTGGTTCTGGTTCATCATTCTTAGCGTGCTCTCTGGCATCTCGCTCATCTATCGCGTCGCCGTCATCATGGGTCCACGGATGCGCGTCTACCTCCTGCGTGCGCGCTCCCGCCTTGCACCGCAAGAACAGATAGAGTCGATCGCGAACAAGTGCTTTATCGGCGACTGGTTCGTCCTGTACCAACTAGGCAAGAACATCGATCCGCTCATCTACAAGGAGGTCATCGCCGATCTCGCAGAGCGGCTCAACGGCAAAGAGGTCGTCTAGGTCGATTGCGCGTGCGCGCGCTCTCGCAACATAGGCAGCCAGTCGATCAAGCACGTGCGCTGCAAATCAACAGCCCATCATCAACAAACACAAACGAGCGCCAATGAAGCAAAAGCAAAGAAACATGCAATGCCATATGATATATTTAATTTTCTATAGATATATTCGGATGTTAGCGACGTTAACGAAACGACACCACACGAACGATTAACGTGTACGCTTTCAAACAAAGACGGTGCCCCCTGTCAAGTGAAATACATGCACGATGAACGTTATATACCTGTAACGACACTTGTTCTTCTTCTTCAAGCGAATAAGAAAAACACGACCACGATGGGGAAGCATGATCTTTGTATTTTCGAGAACATGAACGTCGAAAGCTACACACGAAAGATTTGAATACAAGACGAAGCAGACAAATAATAATTATACATCAGCCATTCCATGAAATGCATTTTTACGATTTTACTACATATTATATTAGGGACCAATTTCAATTATTTCTATTTCTAATATGCTAACAAATATTTCTGTGATGCTAATAATCGAGCGAACACACGATGACGACGCGCGCGCATGAGACTGCTTTGGATAAAGATAACAAGACGACAACTTCCATAATGTATACAAACGATACGATGAAATTTCAACAGCCAGGAAGTATATTGTATTAATTCGTAACGATGTCGAAAGGAAAGAACTGAAAACACTGATGAACGAAAAACATGAATTGAATAACCACACATAAGCAATTTAAAATTATATAAATAAAACACTAGGATGTTGAACAAAGTGTTGAGGCACGGCAGCTAGTTATGCAGACACAAGGACTGTGATTCGCGTTTATATTATATATAGAAATGATATTAATAATAATATTTAGGTTAGAATTTCATTTCTTTTATTTTTCTCTTTGTTTTAATTAATTTTTATTTTATCATATTTTTTATCGCAAGCAATAGTTTCATACACTTATAATTTTATTCAAGTTCGCTCGCTTTTTTGTAGTAGTACCTAGTAGAAGAAGAAACAAACAATTCGTTATTTATTGTAATTAAGCATAATACGAAAAAGAGGGCAGCCAGGGTTGTTTTATAGTTGATAAACTATAAGCAATATAACCTTAAACATTTGAATATAATAATCATATGCTCAAAATCATTCCAAAATATTTGCAATTTTACAATGTTTTTAGAAGGTTTTATAGGATAACTAAAGTTTTTTCTGATGCATTTACAATACATGTAAATTGTTATAATGTACACGCTAAGAGTGTAAATTTATACAACTGCCATTTCAAATAATACTAAATTTTGGCTATTTTGTTTCTGTTTTGTTTTTACTTTTCCATAATAGATTGATCAACGAGGCTCAATTTCAACAACAACAACGCACATACACACACGTATATTTGAAATCTATGAGATACAACATTGTCAACAAGTACAAAGTGACGATAAGTAATTGTTGAATCACGGATTCGTTTTGTTTTTCCAATTATCGAGAACGAGAAATTACATCGTTCGCAATCGAGATAAAGTGTGAGATTTGGCCTCATTTCTCCTTATCTCTTATCATAACTTTAACTCGCACTCTTTAATATAATTCATATGTTTTTTTAAGTAATGTTGCAATTCATTAATTAATGGTTGATATGATACTAGAATCTAAGTGTTTTATTCTCGATTGACGGATGACGATGGCGCATGCGTAAGATGATAAACAAACAGAAAATCCCTATGAATATAAATTAGTAATAATAATTATCTAATGTATGTGATGCAAATTTTAGCGATTTAGTTAGGACTCTTATCGGTAGATTATTAATTACAATAATATACAAATGCAAATATTGAAAAGTTCCATACAGTTTTCCAATATTCATAATCGTAATTAAGAATTGTTTGAAAACTTGTCATGTGTTTGAGAAAAGAAGGAGAAACATTATTCGCGTCAAAACAAAAAAAGTAATGTGTTCATTGAGTAACTAATATGTATCTATAATTAGGATTATAAATGTTAAATAATTGTAAATCAATCAATTGCATCTCGCCGATTTGGATGCATTCACCTGCTAATTACAATTGGTTTACATATTTTATTGTTATCACTTCGTAATTAGCGCGTGTAGTTGCATATTAATAATCGTGCGAGAGTTTTCATGATAAGCGATGAAAATGCGAAAATGTTGAAAACGGAAAAACCGAATGTGCCTTCTATTTCTATTTATATATACTTTGTATGGAATTTTATATTCAGATGTAAGAATAAAATAATATGATCTAAATATTTATACAACCTCTGTGAGTGACATACTTTTACCATAGATTATACCTCTTTCCTTCTGTCTTTTATGCGCTAGAACGAACTTCTAGTCAGTCGTCACCTTGCTTGAGGTATTAAATTAAACTAAAGCTTATCAACAATTGCATGTATTGTTTACAAGTTTATATCAAGCTGATAATTATTATGGTACACTTTAAATTAATGCACAACTGCTTGCAGTAAGTTAGTTAATATTGCTAAATGAAATTTCGTTACAAAATTTTTGGAATTACTGAACTCGACTTTATTCCAAGAAGCAGATGGTTTGCATATGATTAACAATAATTGTACTAGAATATAATTGCTTTCGTGGCTTAGACTTACATAATAGCACAATCGTATTAAGTAAATGCGCATGCAGTAGAAATGCAAATGAAATAACGTGATGACGTTTGCAAAACACGTTAACCATTTCATTGCTAATGAGAACAAGTTGACTAATCATCTTTAACCAGGTTTGGAAACAAATATAGAAAGTATATGAGAACAAATTAATTTCTTAACAATATAATGAATATGTTACCATTAAAATTATAAACTGTCGGTTATATATAATAACCAGTAATTATGCATAATCACCCAGAAATACATCAAATTAATTGATTTGCTAGATAAGTGGTTTTCTAATATAAAATATACCTATTTAGACTGGTAACAAATACAAGTAAATACAAGTAAACCAGGTGATAAATGCAAGAAAACGAAGATTCCGAGGTTTTACCTGTATTTGCCATGTTTTGGTGGCAAAACAACTGCTTGATAAACTTTTTTCATAAAAATTTATCATATTTCCCAATTGTAATTATGTATAATTGCCGGTTAGTATACATTAACGGATTTATCATATTAACCAAAACATGCATATTGCAAAGATTAACATTTCGCATTTGATTTAAGCAATTAGGCGGATTATATACAGTTCTACTCGTGAACAAAATTTACATGGCGGAATAACACGTTATTTGCTGAAGTGCGTTTTTTAAAGCATCTTTTGCAGTGGTCATGAAAAAGGTTCACCCTACTTAAAATTTCAAAGAGTTAGCATTATACAGTTAATTTCATGGTTCAATTAAGAATTTATCAAAACCGACATTCAAAATGAAAGATTTAAACGCAAAATTTGAGTTTTGAGTTAATTTATTTTATAACTATTTTCCAAACCAATTCAAAATCCATTGTTCACCCAATATTTCGTCTCATTCAAAATTGGAAAGCATGAAGGACTAACGAAATAAGAAAAAGCTTTTGCCTTTTTAAAATAATTATAAATCTTTAACCTGTTAATTGGTAAACAATTTTAAAATGAATAAATACGCAAATATTTAATATAATAGCTCTTTGAATATTTAACATTATGAAAATATTCATGCTTTTAATTTAATTTGTTCGCATTTACTTGAAACCTTATCTAGAATACGTCTTAACTACAAAGGAGTTTTAAATAGATTATTTAGTTAAATAATGAAATAACACGTATAATTTGCACAAACGTGTCTTATAACGTAGCTACCTAAAGTATATTACACTGTTATACTTAACTATTTAATATAATAATACGTTAAGTTTACAATTCGGTCACAGAAAAGTCTTGCATTTCTGAATAATGCGTGAAGAGATTAAATTTATGAATATTACGCGAGTAAATCTCTGAAGACAGTCTGTCTTCTCGTCTTCTCATTAATATCTGAGAAGGGATTTGCGTGCTTCATTATCGTTGCAATAATTAAAGTCGTTTATGCGTTGCGCGAATGCACGACTGCCTTTGCGTTTCATATGTACCATACGACTTAAGTAACATGCGGTTTAATTACTTTTGTGAAAACGCTGCCGCTTTTTATGGCCACCCTAATAAAACAAAACAAATTGCTTTCCGAGTTGTGTTCAACACTTCTTGCTCGCCAAACGAGCAAGCTCAAGTCGTGCACTGTGGAATTTGAAAGGACAAGACATTAATATTTTAACAAATAATGTTATAATTTAATTAGGTAAGTAATCACTAAATCATGCCAATTATATAAACATCAAAAACGACTCATTACATCTTGTGTTTAATGATTTTAAATTACTGTCTCAGGTTTTAATTAACATAGCAAAATAATCATCTGTGTAAAATATAACAGAATGTTTAAAAATATTTGAAGATCTTTCGTATTGTATTTAGTTATTGCTGTGTTGGAACTTTATACGTTTTTATCTCAAAAACGTTTTGTTGTAATTTTGTTTGAATAATGAATTAATTTTAATTCAAAGTCGAAACCTACACCAAATTTCAAACCGATTAGACGAGCTGAATGGAGGATTTTGAATTGGATAATACTTATTTATCACCTACATAGTATAAAACAAAGTCGCCTTCTCTGTCCCAATATCCCTATATCCCTATGTATACTTAAATCTTTTTTGCGGTTTTTTTAATTGATAGGGTAATTGAAGAGGAAGGTTCATATGTATAATAACATCCATTAAATAGTGGACAAATACTGTTATTTTTAAGGTGTCTAATGTGATGTCCTAAATAATTACATTTTTTCCGCTTACATTACAAACGCAGGCTGAACCCTACGACATTTATCAAAATAATGTACTAAG
>JARJDV010000432.1:0-13850 GCA_030264675.1 Anaulacaspis nigra | reverse complement strand
TGTCGAATATGATGTGAAAAACTAAATCTCCATCTTCTCTAACGAAGCCCATCTAGAAGGCTGAATAAACGTAAGCCACCTTAACACAATGGTCTCATGATTTAATTTCTTTGGGGTATGTATGGATCATATTGTATCAAACTGCGAAGTAAAGGAAAATATCGTCAGCTGCAAGCAACGGCTAAGGACATGAACTTTATCGATTTTTCTTCCAATGATTATCTCAACTTAAGCAGATCGGAGGAAGTTCTTGAAGCGGCAAAGATTTCCGGAGACGAGTTCGGGGTAGGTTCTACCGGCTCTCGATTGCTTTCGGGAAACAAAAAAATATTCGACGACTTTGAGGCTCGTATCGCTCAAGATAAGGGGGCTGAATGTGCTCTTATCTTTAATTCAGGCTTTCAAGCCAACGTGACGGCGCTCGCGAGTCTGTTGGATCATTCGGTCTTGAAAGCCAACCCGATTGTTTTTTTCGATAAGTTGAATCACTCAAGTTTGTATCAGGCCGTGTTTTTGAGCAAGGCTGAACTCATACGGTATCGGCAAAGGACGTGGATCATCTGAATGACTTGCTGGTGAAATTCAAATATGATAAAAGGCCGAAATTCATCGTGACCGAAACTGTTTTCGGCATGGATGGGGATATTGCACCGCTGGAAGAAATTTTTACTTTGAGCAAGGCACACAAGGCTTTTTTATATTTGGACGAGGCGCACGCGACAGGGATGATAGGCCATAAGGGATACGGTTTATCGACCTCTGTCAATATTCAAGAGATCCCGCACTTGGTTTTGGGCACTTTCAGCAAGGGATTGGGGTGTTTCGGGGCATATATCGCTTGTGCTGAAGTCGTAAAAGATTATCTCGTCAACAAATGTGCGGGCTTTATCTACTCGACCGCTCTTCCTCCAATGGTGATCGGGGCTGCAGCCAAGGCTTGGGATTTGGCGCAACATCTTAATGATGAACGCAACGAATTGCTCTGCAAGGCATCACGCTTGAGAGATGCGTTGAAGGCGTCAGGTTTTGACACGGGAGATTCGTCCACGCACATCATACCGATCATTTTGCGAGAGGAAAGCGCGGTCATGCAGGCAAAAGAAAAACTCCTCGGGCAAGGAATCATGGTTTCTGCCGTACGTCCGCCGACGGTCTCTCCGGGAACTTCAAGATTGCGAATCGCCCTTAACGTGAGTCATTCCGAAAGTGATCTAAATCATTTGGTTGAGGCTCTTAGAGCGTGTTTATGATCCCTGTTTAGCCCTACAAGATGCGGATTTATGAAAAAATTGTGATGTATCAGGCGGTATACGCCTGATCATCGTGTTCGTGTAATTAGCTCATCAATCAATTGTACAAGGATATCTTTCTTTTTTGCATCGACCGAAACTTTTGCAAGGTTTTCCAGGCTTTTGTCTCTATAGCGTCGGAGTTCTTTCTCCACGTCTTCTTGGATGCGGAGCTTTTTGAACAGTCTGAGAGTTATTATGGCACCATGTTTTTGAAAAAATTATCTCTGTCATACCTCCCGGTCCTTAGATGCCAAATCAAATTTCCGTGCACCAAAAGTTTCAGGTTCAAGATGTAATGTTTTACCTCACTGTTGACTTCACTGTTGCTAAAGTCGGGAGGAGAATCGCTTATGCTTAAAAATTCTTTCAGTTTTTCATCATGCATACAAATAGTTTTATCATACGCTTCTTGTAGGTTACAATTTTGTTCATATTGAATAATCAATACTGCATTCATAGCTTCATTTCTATATAAATCCTTTTCCACACAGAAAAGATCGTTGCATAGAGCAGTTAAATCAAAAACTAGATCTTCCAATCTTTTTATCAATGGATGTGCTGCCACATTAGCAGGAAGTATAAAACCTGCCCCAAGCTGTGTAATATCAGAAAAAGAATACCTTGCCACTAACTTTCTACGTATATCCTCATACTGCTCTATAGAAGGATAGTGTACAGAATCATTATAACTGTAAATTCTTTCTTCGATCGTACCTTCAAAAAAGTCTATGACCATCGATAAAGCGCCCCATCCATTCCTGAGATGCGCCACAAGTAACCAATTCATCACGAATAAGAGCCATTTGACGAAAACTTTCATTATCTTGAGACATAAGAGCACCTCCTTTAAGTATCTCTAAAAAGCGATCATTTGCAACTTGAAGTTCATTAACAAGATATGGCCCATAGTAATCATCATAGACAGTTAACCAAACCGACCACCTAGTCATGGAAAAAAACACCTCTTTACTAGCACCGGGCCAATATAATGCAGAAAACAGATCAAGTTTTGATTTTTTAAGTTTCTTGCGTTGATTTTCCGATAAAAAATCATACTGATCAATCCATTGGGACGTTAACTTTTCCATTTCATGCAAATAAGGGTTTTCCTTCCAGGGGAAAGGAGAGATTTTGTTTTCATATTACATCAGTATTTTTCTCATAAAATCATAATAACCAATCTTGCACTGCATTCATATTATCACTTGAAACATGATATTTTTCAACCGTCATTCAGAATATTTCTCTATGTTTTCTATGCATACCACTAAAAACAGGTATCGGAAAAAACTTCAAGAATAAGGTCACACCCCATCAATTAAAAAATATCAATATTTAAAATAAATAAGCTGAATTTCAGAGAAATTTAATACTAATTTTGATAAATAATAATGTTTAGAATATTAAATTCTAGAATTCAAAACATGAGACGCATAATGAAGAAGAAAAATAACGCCGGTTATCGGAATTTGATTTTCCGATTCTGACGAGGATGCCCCCTTGTAAAAAACTCCGGAGCGAAAAAAACGCCGAAAATCCATACAAAACGGAAGTAAGGAAAATAAACAAGAAGTTTGGATAAAGATTTATGAAGAAAGATCTTATATGTCAATCATACGAATGACAATCAATTAGATGAAGAAAAACTTGGTGGTACCTCCCGGAATCGAACCGGGGACACACGGATTTTCAGTCCGTTGCTCTACCAACTGAGCTAAGGTACCGGAACAGGTGCGCAAATATAGCGGAAAAATATGACTTATACGAAAACGAACTTTGGGAATATTTTTAAGAGCGCTGACACCTCCGAGAGATAAGCATATCACACCGCCATAAGAAAATCCGCTTTTGCCATAAGGGCAAAAAAATTCATCTTTGCCAAGCTTGATTTAAAATCGATTCTGTGCTTTCAACAAAATATTCCCTCTTCGCCTTGTCGGCATTTTTTTTCCTTTTGTCCGAAGTACACGGGCAAAATCTTTCCGTTTCCTCATACAGTTACTTCGGTTTGGGTGAGGAAAAATCCGGCAATGATGTACCCTCCCAAAGTATGGGAGGCATCTCCACAGCTTATGAAAATCCTTTCGGAGCAGGTCTGAATTCTTCTAACCCTGCAGCCAATACAAGAGTATCCACGACTTTATTCAGCACAAACGTCACACTCGATCAAATGAAGTTCTCCGGAAGGAGGGACGTGAAGCATCAAAGCACCTTTTATTTTTCAAATATTTCCTTGGGTTTTCCCGTCAGCGAAAGGTCCGTGTTGGGATTGGGATATCAGCCTTATACGGGCTATTACAATCGGATGTATGGCGAGACCCCTGCCCAATCCGATGAGGAAAGAAAAAACATCAAAGGAAGTGGCGGACTCAATTCCCTTCACGCCTTTTTGAGTTATAAGATCGACAATAATTGGAGTGTAGGGCTGCGAGGAAACTTCTTGTTCGGCCGTCTCACAAACCGACGTCTGTTTTACCCTGCGCCCGGTTTATCCCGAGTCGCTTTGCAAGAAGATCGGATCAATGGAATAAATCTGACCGCGGGTGTGTTGTACACCATGCCCTCCGCGACGGGACGAAGATGGTCTGCAGGCGCCACTTACGGTATCGGAAACAAAGTGACTGTAAAGAGGACGATGAACACCCTCAACACGCTCAACGGGGATGTGGAGCAAGATTCTTGGACGACGGAAACCGTCACTGAAAATATCCCGCTGAGGCTACCGATGTCAGCAAGCTTGGGCTTCTCTTACGGGGAAGACAACAAGTGGATGCTGAGCGCCCAATATGATTGGAAAAAGACCTCGGAACTCGAGGCGATCAAGCGCAATACTCCCGGGTTGGATGAGGCTTACAGAAATTCGCAAAGGCTTGCCGTGGGCGGTTATTGGATCCCTCAATACAATTCTTACAAAAGTTATTTTGACAAAATCATTTATCGCGCCGGACTGTATTATGAAAATACGGCCCTGTACATCAACCGTCAAGGCATATCAGACTATGGTTTGACGTTGGGCATGGGGTTGCCGATAAGAAAAAGAGAATCACAAGAAAGCACCTCTTATCTAAATATCGGACTGGCTCTCGGACAAAGAGGCTCCACCCGAAAAAACCTGACACGAGAGAGCTATTTCAGCGCCAAAATAGGTTTTACCTTTGGGGCAAAATGGTTTCAAAAAAGGATTTACGATTGATGCCTCATATTAACGGCATGAAAAAATGTATCCCCCCTTAATAAGAATACTTTCGTCGGTCGCTCTCGCTTCACTGATATGTTGCTGGGAAAAATCCGCCCCGCCTGCAAGCAAGAAGAAAAAATTTGCTTCCAGGATCTTCGTTCGGGCACAAATCATATCAAAAGATTCCGGCTCGATCAAGATCAGCCTTCAGGCGCCGTTGATCGAGGAATACACCTCCCCCGAAAGAAACAAAGCCTATACCCTGTTTCCTAAAGGCGTGAAGCTTCATTATTATGAAAAAGACAAAGCCCAACCGGGCTTTTTACAAGCCGACTGGGGCAAAGCCATGGAAGAAGAAAAACTTTATGAAGCTCGAGGCAATGTAATGATCACGAACCCGAGCAAAGACACGCTGAAAACTTCGCATATTTTCTGGAACAGAAAAGAACGAAGGATTTACAACGAAGTTCCTACCGAGATCCATCGCGCTGACGGGACCCTAATCAACGCGAAAAACGGATTGGAAGGATCCGACGACTTGAAAGAAATCACCTTGAAAAACACCGATGGGCTCATCCATCTAGATCAAGACCCTGCATCATGATGACATATATCTGCATTATATCGATTACCCTGCTCATGTCAGCCTTTTTCTCGGGCATGGAAATGGCATTCGTCTCCTCCGACCGCTTCCAGATCGAATTGGAAAAAAAGAAAGACACCTTACGCTCTAGATTGGTCACTCGAATCGTCGGGCAACCGAGAGAATTTATCGCCACCATGCTCATAGGCAACAACATCGCGCTGGTGATCTATGGAATTTATATGGGCCGCCTCATCGGGCAACTGCTGTTTCCTACCATATGGGACCAACATGAAGGATCGTTATGGGGCTTGTTTTTACAGACTTGCTTGTCGACTTTGGTCATTTTGATCACTGCGGAATTTCTGCCCAAGCTCATCTTTAGAGTATACGCTCACGAGACCTTACATTTTTTCATCATCCCCATTTACGCCGTTTTCAAGCTTCTTTCTCCCATGACCCGATTCATCATGTGGATATCCAACGGCTTCCTCAAGCTCTTGGGACACAAAGAAAAAGATCAAGTAAAGATTTTTGACAAAGAAGACCTGGGGCTTTTCATTTCCGAAAAAATACAAGACACCGAACCATCCAAAATCGAATCTGAAGTGGAAATTTTTCATAAAGCTTTGGATTTTTCTCAAATCAAGACGCGAGAATGTATGGCGCCTCGCAAAGAAATGATCGCCGTAGATGTAGACACACCCATCGAAGAAATCAGTCAAAAATTCACGGACGAGGGATTGTCAAAAATCATTGTCTATAAAGACAATGTAGACAACATCATCGGATACATCCATTATCTCGAATTATTCAAAAAACCCCAAGATCTTCGCTCAATACTCCTCCCGATAGAATTCGTACACGAAACCATGCCGGCTCAGGAAGTTATGAACATGTTGATCAAAAAAAGAAAAAGCGTCGCTATCGTGCTGGACGAATACGGCGGCACGGCAGGACTCATCACCATAGAAGACGTTTTGGAAGAATTGCTCGGCAATATCGAAGATGAACACGATAAAATCGAATACACGGAGAAAAAAATCGGCGATCATGAATTCCTTTTCTCGGCCCGTCTCGAAATCGACTATCTCAACAACCGATACAAACTCGAACTGCCCGAGTCGGAAGACTATGAAACACTTGGCGGCTTGATCGTATCCCATACCGAAGACATCCCCAAAGAAGGAGAAATATTAACATTGAATGATTTTTATTTTGAAGTTAAAAAAGTGTCCAAAAACAAAATAGAAGAAGTCTTGATACGAAAAGACAGATGAGAGCAAACATCTTTTATGATTTGATTATTAAATTGTACTTTCGCCCCACACTAAACTTATGATCCATGGCTCTGTTAGGAAAGATTAGAAAACACTCTTGGTTGCTTATCGTAGCTATAGGACTGGCTTTGCTGGCTTTCGTTATCGATCCCAAGATGCTTTCGAACTTTATGGGAAAAGATCCGAACATTATCGGAAAAGTCGATGGTGAAGAAATTCTTCGACAAGAATACGTAGAGCAGCTGAACTTTCAAAAGCAATTTCGTCAAAATCTGCCCGAAGCTTTTCTGAGCGTTCAAGCCTGGGAAAATCTGGTCGATGAAAAACTTTTGACCGGACAAGCCGAAAAGCTGGGTATACAAACCGGGGAAAGAGACTTTTGGGATACCCTGTCGAAACAATCCATCTACAGTCAGATCCCTTATTTCCAAGACAAAAACGGCAACTTCAGCACGGCCAAGTTCAAATCTTACCTGGCAAATCTCGAAAAGACAGCCAAAAAAGACCCGCAATCCGCCGAAGAACTCAAGCTTTGGACTTATCAAAAACAGCTCATCCCCAAGCAACTTTTGTCCGGACAATATTTGGAAATGCCCGTAAACGGACTGAACACTACCATAGTAGAAGCAGCATTGAAACATCAATCCAAATATACTTCAGTCAATATAGATTATATCCTTCTTCCCTATTCTGAATACGAAAAAACACACAAAATATCCATCAAAGACGAAGAAGTCGCAGCTTACATAAAAGCTCATGAAGCACGTTACAAAAGAGCAGATGCCAGAGATCTCAGCTTGGTTTTGTTTCCTGCCCAAGCTTCTCCTGAAGACCTCGACGCGATCAAAAAACAGATAGACACCCTGGCCTCCGAATGCAGGACCACGACAAATGACTCCGTGTTTGTCTCTACCCATTCAGAAATCCCTTACAATCCAAGCTATCATACAGAAGATTCTTTACCCCCTTTCCTGAAAGATTTCATAAAGAGCGCAAGCGTCGGAAACATTTATGGCCCTACCAGGCAAGAGAACACCTATATCATAGCCAAATTGACCGGAAAAGAAATGCGGTCGGAATCCACAAAATCAAGCCATATCCTCATCGCTTACAAAGGCGCTACACGCAGTTCGGCCACTCGGAGCAAAGAAGAAGCGAAAAAAATGGCTGAAAGCTTCTACGTTACAATCAAATCCGATCCGACACGGCTCGAAGCGCTCAGCCAAAAATCCGACGACCCGAGCGCGGCACAAAATAAAGGAAGCCTCGGATGGACCAAAAACAACACACAAGGACTCGTACCCGAGTACCAAAAATTCTTAGACGAAAATCCCAAAGGCGCCATAGGAATTGCCGAAACCCCGTTCGGATATCATATCATACGGATCGATGATAAAAGCCCGTTGAAACCTTCCTATCAACTGGCTATCATATTGAAGAGCATTAACCCCTCCAAGAAAACGGAAGCCGCCCTTTACACGAATGTCACACGATTCATTCAAGAAAATGATAAAGCAAATCAAAGCACATTCATCAACAATGCCCGAAAAAAAGGTTACTTGAACGTCATTTCAAAAGATATTACAGCCTCTCAACCCGTCATCGGGGAGTTGAACTCAGACTCGGACGCAGAAATCATCCGTTGGGCATTTGATGAAGGAAGAAAACCCGGCCAAACCAAATTGTTCACTACCTCCAACGGAGATTATATCGTAGCCTATCTTTCCGCCATACAATCCGAGGGATTGGCCACCGTAGAGAAAGTCAAAAATGAGGTCATCCCCATTTTGAAAAAACAAAAGCTTGCCAAACTCTTGTCCGATGAAGTGAAAAAACGTCCCGAAAAAGACTTGGAAGGACTTGCAGCAGCCCTATCCGGAGAGGTAAAAAAAGCCGACTCGCTCATTCTTGACAATCCCATCCTACAGGGGGCAGGAAAAGAACCCAAAGTAGTAGGAGCTGCATTCGGCTTGCCTTTGAAACACATTTCCAAGCCGATAGCCGGCGAGCAAGGGGTCTTTATCATCCGCGCCAACACACGCATCGAAGCACCCAAAATCACCGATTACACTCAAGAAATTCGAGTCGGAAATTCCATTCTGCAAAGAGTTTCCATGGAAGCCGTATTGAAATCCTTGAAAGACAAAGCCAAAATAGAAGATTACAGGAACAAATTCTCCGAAAAGAATACCCGATAAAAGCAGTGTACGAGCTTACCGCTCGTACTTTCAATACCTGACATACGAAAAAAGGGGATTATCCAAACAATCCGTGCAATTCAACGTCCACTCTATGGATGATCTCCCCTAGATGCTCAGGGTTGTCGACGAAATCCAATACGTCCACATCAAATATCAACAACTTCCCCCGATCATAAGATTTGATCCAAGCCTCGTAACGCTCATTCAGACGGCTGAGATAATCTATGCTGATTCCACTCTCGTACTCTCGCCCCCTCTTGTGGATCCTTTCAACCAAAGTCGACGTTGAAGCCCTGAGATATATCAAAAGATCCGGCGGGCGAAGGAAAGACCCCATCAACTCGAATAGATCCTTATACGTGATGTAATCTCTCGAGTCCATCAAACCCATGTCATGCAGATTAGCTGCAAAAATGTAAGCGTCTTCATAGATCGTACGGTCTTGGATCACGTTTTCCTTACTCTCTTGAATGGCTTTGACTTGTTTGAATCGATGACTGAGGAAATAGATCTGAAGATTGAAAGCCCAACGCTTCATATCATTGTAAAAGTGATCCAGATACGGATTCTCTTCCACGCCTTCATAATGAGGTTTCCAATCGTAATGCTTGGACAACAAAAAAGTGAGCGTGGTTTTTCCCACCCCGATATTTCCCGCTATAGAAAGATGCATATGTTGTTTTAACGGATAAATATAAGTCAGCTTGAACATAACACAACAAGATCGACTTGGATAATTGGATAAATCATGAACTAAGTTTCATTGTTTATCAGATCGGTAACGATCTTGAACCAAAGATAAACACCTGAATCCCGTACATTCGTATTACATTTGGCCCTTGAAAAAATATTCCTGAAAGTGCCCGATTTCTTTCACTCTTTAGAATTATTGAGTTTGGTTGCTTTTGCAGTATCAGGCGCCGGAGCCGGCATGGCCAAAAAATATGACGTATTCGGCGTGTTTGTCATCGCTTTTGTCACCTCTACCGGAGGAGGCACACTCAGAGACGTGTTGTTGGGAAACCTCCCCGTGATTTGGATGAGGAATATCACATACGTGTACATCATATTGGGCTCCACCTTATTTGCCATGTTATTGCGAAGCATGGTAAAATATCTGCGGCATACCCTATTTCTATTCGATTCGCTCGGCCTAGGCATATTCACAGTATTGGGAATAGAGCACGGGTTAAATTATGGCTTCAACCCACTTATCAGCACTTTGTTGGGAACCATTACCGCGTCGTTCGGCGGAGTGTTGAGAGACCTCTTGTGTCAAGAGACCCCCATCATCTTCCACAAAGAAATCTACGCATCCACCTGTATCTTCGGAGGAGTTTTATTCTTCACGTTGAGATACTGCCGATTGCCCCAAGATTATATCTATGGAGTCACGATTCTCATTATATTCATCGTGCGTATCATCGTGGTGAGATATCGCTTAAGCTTGCCCTCGATGTATGTGATTTATAACAAAAAATAACTTCTGAAAATGGATAAAACGGCCGATTGATCGGAAAACGTTTAATTTTGTCCGATCTAAAAAATAAATCGTAAATCGTTTGAGAAAGAAAAGAAGCACTTTATTCCGAGATGTTTTCGGCCACTTGCACGTCATAAAGCGTTTTCTGATCTTAATATTCGGTTCCATCTCCTATAACCGTTACAACGGCTTCAACAAACTGGAGTTGAAGGGCACGGAATATCTCAAGGAGCTCCCCAACAATAATGTTCTTTTCGTCTCGAATCATCAGACGTACTTCGCTGACGTTTTTGCCATGTTTCACGTGTTTTGCAGTGTAAAAAACGGATTCATCAATACAATAAAAAATCCCGTTTATCTGCTCAACCCAAAGGTCAACCTCTATTTCGTTGCAGCCAAGGAAACCATGAGTAAAGGCATTCTGCCCAGGATATTCGCCTATTCAGGATGTATCACAGTAAAAAGAACGTGGCGAGAAGGAGGAAAAGAGATCAATCGTCAAGTAGATCTCTCCGAAGTGACGAAGATCGGCATGGCTTTGAACGACGGCTGGGTCATCACCTTTCCGCAAGGCACCACCCGATCTTTTGCGCCCGGACGCAAAGGCACGGCGCACATCATACGCAAATTCAAGCCTACCGTCATCCCCATCGTAATAGACGGATTTCAGGATGCTTATGATAAAAAAGGATTGAAAATAAAAGAAAAGGGCATCGTTCAAAAAATGATTTTCAAATCCCCTTTGACCATAGATTATAAAAACGACAGCGTAGACATGATCATGGAAAAAGTCATGGATGCCATCGAACAGTCCCCTAAATACTCCAAGAGGGTATCCACAGTCAAAAGGATCGTGAAAAAGAAACGTCGACGCAGTGAAGCCCGAAAAAAGACCCTTTGAAAAAAACATTCGGGCAGAACCGTTAAAATCCAATCGATGAATATCCATTTGATCGCCATCGGCGGAAGCGCCATGCACAACCTAGCCTTGACCCTTCATGAACAAGACCACAAAGTAAGCGGCTCGGACGATCTCATTTTCGAACCCTCAAAAAGCAGATTGGAAGCCCGAAATCTCTTGCCGGATCCCCTAGGTTGGTTCCCGGAAAAAATCAGCCCCGCGCTCGATGCCGTCATACTCGGCATGCATACCCGAAAAGACAATCCCGAACTACAAAAAGCTCGTGAATTGGGCCTCAAAATTTATTCATATCCCGAATTTCTCTACGAACGATCCAAAGACAAAACACGAGTAGTTATCAGCGGCTCACACGGCAAGACCACCATCACGGCGATGGCGCTGCACATATTGAAATTCCATCACAAAGGAATCGATTTCATGGTCGGGACCCGACCGGCCGGTTACGAAACCATGGTGCGGCTTGACCCGACGAATGATCACATTATGCTCGAAGGAGATGAATATCCCGCTTCCGCCATGGATCTCCGCCCCAAATTTCACCTCTATCGGCCCAACATCGCCCTGATCAACGGCATCGCTTGGGATCATATCAACGCTTTTCCCACATGGGATGAATACATCAACGTTTTCAGAGAATTTATCAATACGATCACCCCAGGCGGCGCATTGATCTATAATGAAGAAGACCCCACCGTAAAAGAACTTGTCGAAAGCACGGAACACTTCGTCAAAAAATTCCCTTACAAGCTTCCCGAATATTTCACACAAGATTCAAAAACCTTTTTGGAAACCCAAGATGGCCCGGTTCCCCTGAAAATATTCGGAAAACACAACCTGCTCAATCTGGAAGGAGCACGTATCGTGTGCAATCTCTTAGGCGTCATGGATGAAATGTTTTATGAAGCCATCAGCTCTTTTGAAGGGGCAGACAAAAGATTGACGCTTCTGATCGATGAGGCTGACCTGAAAGTATACAGAGACTTCGCCCACTCTCCCTCAAAAGCAAGAGCCGCCACGGAAGCCGTCAAAGAACAACACAAAGCATCCGAACTGGTAGCTTGTTTGGAGCTACACACTTACAGCAGTCTGAACAAAGATTTTTTGACGCAATACCGAAATGCGTTGGATCAGGCAAACATCCCCATCGTATTTTATAATGAGGAGACCCTACTGTCAAAACAAGCGGACGATATCTCCCCCGAATGGATCAAAGCAGCCTTTGACGCACCTCACATGAAAGTCTTCACTTCTCCGCAGACATTGCAAGATTACTTAACAAGCCTCGACAAGCGGAACAAAACATTTCTGTTCATGAGCTCAGGACATTATGGCGGCATACCATTGGAAAAATCGTTCGAATGAACAAAATCATATCGGCTGTATCATTATCCTCTGTAAGCCCGAATATCCTTGAATCATAAAAACACCCGCCATTCGAATCACTCTCCTTTTCATCTGAGTATTCATCCACCATATCAGTTTGAAATTATAAAATTTTCATCCTGAAAACTTAGATAAAACCATACTATATGATCTTGCTTGCCTAAAATTAATGAATACTCATTGATACAAGCGTATTTTTTATAAATTCATAATATCGGCTTTCAGAATCGGTTTCAAATTATAAATATTGCAAAATTTATATAAATATGACCGCCATATTCATGCTTGCCGCTTTATAAATAACCCAAATCTTGATTTTGTATGCATTATTTTTTTTATTAGCTTTGTCCCATGAGAACGTGCAAAAACATTATAACTGTAGTCGTCAGCCTCATTATTGTCCTCTTCAAAAAGTTGGGGTAGGTTGGCTGTTAAAATATTATTCTTTAAAAGGCCCTACTCCAAACCGGTAGGGCCTTTTATTTAATCCTATATATGAAGATGAAAAAAGCGATCAACCGTTTCAGCTCGAAACTCACCGAAGACTCCGGCCTTCCGGCATCACAAGCCATGCTCTACGCTACGGGCCTTACGGAAGCTGACCTTCATAAAGCCCAGGTCGGCATCGTAAGCAACTGGTACGAAGGCAACCCATGCAATATGCACCTGAACTCGCTGGGACAAGAAGTCAAAGCTTCAGTGCAAGAGCGGGGACTTGTAGGGTTTCAGTTCAATACCATAGGAGTCAGCGACGGCATCACCATGGGCACCCTCGGGATGCGTTATTCCCTTCCCTCTCGTGAGTTGATCGCCGATAGCATAGAAGCAGTGTCGGCCGCTCATCATCACGACGGAGTGGTAGCCATCCCCGGATGTGACAAAAACATGCCCGGCGCCTTGATGGCCCTGCTCCGACTCAACAGACCCTCGATCATCGTGTACGGCGGCAGCATAGCCTCAGGTTGTCACAACGGCAAAAAGCTCAATATCATCTCGGCGTTCGAAGCCTTGGGAGAACGAAACGCCGGAAAAATCTCCGAAGCAACATACAAAGAAATCATCAAAAAATCCTGCCCCGGAGCAGGTGCCTGCGGAGGGATGTATACGGCAAATACTATGGCTACCGCTTTGGAAGCTATGGGAATAACCTTGCCCTACTCTTCTTCCATACCGGCCGTAAGCGATGAAAAAAACAAGAATGTCGGCAAGTAGGCGAAGCCATCAAAAATCTTTTGGAAAAAAATATCACCCCCAAAGATATCGTCACCAAAAAGGCCCTTGAAAATGCCATCACGCTAGCCATCGCTCTGGGCGGATCCACCAACCTCGTACTGCATCTGTTGGCCGTTGCCAGAACCGCAGAGATATAGCTAAAAGGCTTTATTTTCAGTACATATGATGTGATCAAAATTAAGCCTATTAGCTATATCTCTGCGGTAATGTCAACGGACAACAGATGCAATACGCGGTTGGCGGCTCCGCCCAGAGCGATGGCTAGCGTGATGGCATTTTCAAGGGCCTTTTTGGT